>JAKCPB010001105.1:0-84885 GCA_021442155.1 Cymbidium sinense
TACATTTAGTTTAATTTTTTATTTTATTTAGATTAATTTATTTATTTTTGGTTTATTTATTTGAGTTTAGGTTTTTTATTTTAGTTTATGTTTTAGGTTTAGGTTTATTTTTAATTAGGTTTTATTTTTATTTTTTAGGTTTAGGTTTATTTTTTATTTTTAGGTTTTGGTTTAGGTTTTTATTTTATTTTTTAGGATTAGGTTTTAGGTTTTTATTTTAGGTTTATTTTTGGGTTTTATTTTTTAGTTTAGATTTAGGTTTATTTTTAGCTTATTTTGTATTATTAAGTTTTGTTTTAGGTTTAGGTGTTTGTTTTATTTATTTTAGTTTAATTTATTTTAGTTTAGCTTTATGTTTATTTTATTTTTATCTAAGGTTTAAGTTTTTTTGTTTAGGGTTTAGGCTTTATTTTTTATTTATTTATAGGTTTTATTTTTAGGTTTATTTTCTAGGTTTAGGTTTTTATTTTATTTTATTTTAGGTATATTTTATTTTTATTTTAGGTTTAGTTTATATTTTATATAGGTTTTTTATTTTTTTAGTTTATTTTAGGTTTTTATTTATTTTTTTTTATTATTATTATTATTATTATTATTATTATTATTATTATTTTATTTAGGTTGAGGTTTATGTTTAGGTTTTAGTATATGTTTTTATTTTATTTTGGTTTAGGTTTTTTATTTATTTTATTTTTAGGTTTTATTTAGTTTATGTTTAGGTTTTTAGGTTTTTAGTTATTTAAGGTTTAGGGTTTAGGGTTGGGGTTTAGGGTTTAGGGTTTAGGATTTAGGGTTTAGGTTTTAGATTTAGGGTTCAAGTTTTAGTTTAGGGTTTAGGTTTAGGGTTTAAGATTTTTTTAAAGAGAGAACAAATTTAGATTCAACATTTCTTCTTTTGATTTCATCAATTAAGTAGTAAGTTTTCTAAGACACATGACGATCAAAATGAGCACCCATAGAGCAAATCAAAATCTTAGAAAACTAAAACTATCTCTACTATAAAGACACAGTTCCATAAGCAGCAGATCAGATCGGTCGCTCTTCAGTTTCTCAGTTTAAATCAAAACCATTCCCACCTCTCAAGTAGCAGGATCACCATCATATCAACAATCTTTCCCTCTGCCACCACCATGGCTATAACCTTTGTCGCTCCTCCCACCTCCATAACCAGCAGAACCACCTCCATATCCATCCACGGCACCTAGATCCCCACCACTTCTGTGATAGCCACCTCCCTTCACCTCCATAGTCAAGATCTAGATTGAGCTAGTTAATGATGATGTTCCTACTATCAAAGTTTTGTCCATTCTTTGTGTTTATTGTTAGTTTTGGGTTTAGGGTTTAGGGTTTAAGGTTAGATTAGGGTTTGGGGTTTAGATTTAGGGTTGTAGGTTTTAGGGTTTAGGGTTTAGGGATTAGGGTTTTAGGGTTTAGGGTTTAGGGATTATGGTTTAGGGTTTTAGGATTTAGGATTTAAGGTTTAGGGTTTAGGATTAAGGGTTTAGGGTATAGGGGAGTTTAAGGTTTTAGGTTTAGGGTTTAAGTTTTAAGGTTTTAGGTTTAGGGTTATAGGTTCAGGGTTTAGGGCTTAGGGTTAGTTTTAGGGTTTAGGGTTTAGGGTTTAGGATTTAGGGTTTATGGTTTTTTTATTAAATTAAGAAAATTGGTAGGTTTAGGTTTATTTAGTTTATTTATTATTTATTTGAGTTTATTTTTATTTTTATTTTATTTAGTTTAATTTATTTATTTTAGGTTTTATTTTATTTTATTTTTTGGTTTGGTTTATTTTTTTTTTATTTTTTTTAGGTTTAGGTTTATGGTTTATTTTAGGTTTAGGTTTTCTTTTATTTTATTTATTTTATTTGTTTTAATTTTTTATTTTTTTTAGTTTAGGTTTAGGTTTATTTTAGTTAATATTATTTTATTTAGTTTAGGTTTAGGTTTAAGTTTAGGTTGGGTTTATTTTAGGTTTCAATTTAGCTTTTATTTATTTTAGTTTAGGTTTAGTTTATTTTATTTTGTTTATTTTATTTTTATTTTAGGTTTAGGTTTTTTTTTATTTAGGGTTTATGTTTTATTTTTTATTTATTTTTATGTTTATTTTTTAGGTTTAGGTTTTTATTTAGTTTTTATTTTATTTTCTTTTAGGTTTATTTTATGTTTAGTTTTTATGTATTTAGGATTTTAATTCTTAGGTTTATTTTATTTTATTTAGTTTAATTTAGGTTTTTATTTATTTTATTTTAGTTTATTTTTATTTTTATTTTATTTTCTTTTTTGTTTAGGTTTTTATTTATTTTTATTTTTATTTTATTTTAGTTTAGGTTTATTTATTTATTTTATTATTAGGTTTTATTTAGTTTAGGTTTAGGTTTTAGGTTTTTTAGGGTTTAGGGTTTATGGTTTAGAGTTTAACATTTAGGATTTAGGGTTTTAGGGTTTAGGATTTTAGGGTTTAGGGTTTTAGGGTTTAGGTTTAGGGTTTAGTTTTGGTTTTTTTTTTAGTTTAGGGTTTAGATTTTTTGTTATTATTTATTTTAAGGTTTATTGTTTAGGTTTAGGTTTTTATTTAGTTTTTATTTTATTTTATTTTATTTATTTTATTTTTATTTTAGGTTTAGTTTTTTATTTTATTTAGGTTTTTTAATTTTTAGTTTAGCTTAGGTTTTTATTTATTTATTTTTAGTTCAGTTGTTATCTTCTTTTTCTTTTTTTAGGTTTAGGTTTAGGTTTTAGTTTATGCTTTTATTTTATTTTATTTTTTTAATTTATTTAGGTTTAGTTTTTTTATTTATTTTATTTTTAGGTTTTATTTAGTTTAGGTGTAGGTTTTTAGGTTTTATTTTAGAGTTTAGAGTTTAGGGTTTAGAGTTTTATTATTTATGGTTTAGGGTTTAGGGTTTGGGGTTTAGGGTTTAGTTTAGGTTTAATTTTAAGGTTTAAGTTAGTTTAGGTTTATAGTTTAGTTTAGGTTTTAGTTTAGTTTAGGTTTAGGGTTTAGGGTTGTAGGGTTTAGTTTATGATTTTAGGGTTTAGGGGTTTAGCTTTAGGGTTTAAGTTTAGGGTTTAGTTTAGGTTTAGGATTAAGTTTAGGGTTTATGTATAGGTTTAGTTTTGTTTTGACTTTTAGGTTAGATTTAAGTTTAGGGTTTAGTGAGTTTTAGATTTAGGATTTAGGTTTTAGTTTTAGGTTTTAGATTTTGGGTTTAGGTTTAGGGTTTAGAGTTGTAGTTTAGGATTGATGTTTAAGGTTAGTCTTAGGGTTTAGAGTTTAGGATTTAGTATTTAGTGTTGAGGGTTTAGGTTTTTTAAAAAGAAATTTAGTAGGTCTATAGGTTTAGGTTTATTTAGTTTATTTATTTTAGTTTATTTTATTTTTTATTTCTATTTAGGTTTATTTTTTATTTTTTATTTAGTTTAGTTTATCTATTTTAATTTATTTATTTGGTTTGGTTTAGGTTTATTTTATTTTATAGTTTAGGTTTAGGTTTATTTTTAGTTTATATTATTTTATTTAGTTTAGGTTTAGGTTGAGTTTATTTTAGGTTTTGGTTTAGCTTTTATTTATTTTAGTTTAGGTTTAGGTTTATTATATTATTTATTTTATTTTTATTTTAGGTTTAGGTTTTTTTGTTTAGGGTTTATGTTTTATTTTTTATTTATTTTTAGGTTTATTTTTTATGTTTAGGTTTTTATTTAGTTTTATTTTATTTTATTTTAGGTTTATTTTATGTTTAGTTTTATTTTATTTAGGTTTTTAATTCTTAGGTTTATTTTTTCTTTAGTTTAGTTTAGGTTTTTATTTATTTTATTTTAGTTTATTTTTATTTTATTTTCTTTTCTTTTTATGTTTAGGTTTAGGTTTTAGTTTAGGTTTTTATTTTTTTTTATTTTTTTTATTTCAGTTTAGGTTTATTTATTTATTAGGTTTTATTTAGTTTAGGTTTAGGTTTATAGGTTTAGGTTTAGGGTTTAGGGTTTAGGGTTTAGTTTAGGTTTAGGATTTAGGGTTTTAGGGTTTAGGGTTTTAGGGTTTAGGGTTTTAGGGTTTAGGTTTAGGGTTAGGGTTTATGGTTTAGGGTTTAGGGTTGAGGGTTTATGGTTATCTTTGGGTTTAGGTTTAGTTTAGGGTTTAGGGTTTAAGGTTTTTTAGGTTTATGGTAGTTTCAATTTAGGTTTTTTTTTTTTAGTGTTAGGTTTTTAGCTTTTTATGGTTTAGGGTTTAGGGCTTAGGGTTTAGGGTTTATGGTTTAGGTTTTGGTTTAGGGTTTAATATTTAGTTTATGGTTTAAGGTTTTTTTTAAGAGAGAACAAATTCAGATTCAATTTTTCTTCTTTTTTATTTCATCAACCAAGTTGCATCCCAAGTTTTCTAAGACACAAGTGATGACATAGATCAAAAAAAGCACCCATAGAGCAAATCAAAACCCTAGATAAAAAACCATCTCTACTTGTTGACCTCATTTTTGGAGTGAGCACTCAATTTCTTCATCTGACATGACTCCTCTTAGACATTAAAGTTCCTTAGTCTTAAGACACTTCTAGTGATTAGGAGATACTTAACCTAACCTAGAGAGTTAGAAGAGTTAGCCATAGAATAGGTTATGCCTTAGGGTATTATTTGCTACCTAGCTTGAACCAAATCCTTACTTCCTTCTTTCAAGTTAAGCCTCAAATTCAAACGAACTTCAAATTCAAACCAACTTCAAATTCAAACCAACTTCAAATTCAAATCAACTTCAAATCCAAACCAACTTCAAATTCAAATCAATTTCAAATTCAAATCAACTTCAAATTCAAATCAATTCCAAATCAAACCTTAAATCAATTCAAACCTAATTGATTTTCTCAAATCAAAATCAATTCCAAAACTCAAATCATGAATCAATTCCAAATGATTGAAATCCATGATCAATTCTAAATCCAAAATCTTTCCTAAGCAATTTTGATTTCATCTTATGGACTTAGCCTAAATCAAATCTAAATCACTTCAAATTAAAAAGATTTTCTCATAACCCATTTATATTCTCATTTATATTCACAAATATAAATGAAATATACATTCAAATGACCTAAACCAAATTCAAAACTCAAACCCAAATCTAACCAAATTTCAACCTAAACTCTTTCAAGTCAAATTCTTGAACTTAGAATCAACTCAAATCAATCCAAACCTTTGGATTTTCTCTTCAAAATCAATCCTTCAATCCTAAATTCAATCATCAAACTAGAACTAAATTCAGAACTCAAACCCAAATCAAACCCATGTTCATCATTTGAACTTGAAATTATCAAATGATTTAAAACCCATTTGACTCCAAATCACTTGCAATTGGGTTTATATTTAAATAATAAGTCCATATGTGAGTTCAACCAAACTTGAATCAAGCATTGATCAAGTTAATTGACCCATTTAGGCTCACTTGACCCAAACTGGCCTAAAATATCTTTTTGAGCCAAATTCTAATCTTACCCAAATTGGATTGAACTAAACCCACATAAGCCTCACATTGTGAGCAACAATCATCATAGAATGATCAATCACTCAAATTGGATCACACCAAGCAAAACCTAACCTTTGATGAAGTCAACACTTAGCCCAAATGAAACCTAAACTAGCTAAAATCCACCTTAGGACAAATTGATTTAAACCATTGATCTAAACCAATTCATGATCAACGATTGGACTTGACTAAGTCACCATTTGAGCCAAACTTAGCCCAATTGGCCACTTGACCTAGGTTGACCCAAGTTGACCTAAAAAGTCAAAATGTGTCAAAACTTGATCTAAGCCAAATTGATTGCAACCAATGGGTCAAATTTATTCTAAATCACTTGATGAACTTGACCAAAGCCTTAATTGTAGACCAACTTAGCCCAATTGACCATGAACCCAACTTGACCTAAAGGTCAAATCAACTTGAAATCAAACCAAACCAAAATTGATTGAAAAGCTTTATCATTTCAAATGATTAACCAAGCCTAAACCAACCCATGACCTAACTCAATTAGGTCAAATGGGTCAAATTGGTCAACTTGACCCATTTGACCTAAATGAATTCAAATGAACTAAAACTAAATCTAAATCAAATTGAACCAAATCAAAGATACAAAAACACTTCAAATGGTCATATAAACTTGGCCTAACCCTATGGTTTGACCCAATTTGACCAATTGGTCAACTTGACCCAAGTTGACCCATTTTGACCTAAATGGGTCAACTTGAGCCAAATTCATTGAAAATTGGCACAACCCATTTTTCAATCATACCAAATTTTCCCAAATCAAAATCAAAGCCAAATGACAATTTACCCCTAGGTCAAATGGTAACCTATGGAAAAATCCACTTGGAATTTGGTCAATTCCTTTTCATGGCCACTTGGCATCCTCCTAGTGGACCATTTGGACACCAAGGGCGGTGGTGGACATGAACCAATGGGTTTAGGTGAGCCAACCCAAGGCCAAAATTTACCATCCCACTTAAAAGTTTCCACATGGATCACCTCCCACACTAATTTTAACCCATGTGCACCTCCACACTTCCACTCCTCTGCCAAAACTGAACCACATGTGATCCCTAACAACCTAAATAACCAATTTAATCTAATCAATTTGATCAAAATGGTAAGAAGGCTCTCGATCATCCAATTCAAGTAGGGGGAGATATACTCCCCATTATTCCAATTCAATTGATGACTCTTGCATTTGATTGAGCTCAGAGGATCAAAGGAAGCATCCACAAGCTTCCCTAAAGATTCTAGAGCTCATTCCATTTCTCTCTTCTCAGTTTTGCTTAAGCTAAAAATAGGGAGGTAGGAGAAATTTCCAACTCACTCATCACTCCACCAAAGTCTAATTACTCTTGCAAGCACCATCAGGGAGGCAAGTCGAGCTCATCCAAAGCTTCTCCCAAGTCTCCAAGCCATGGGAAGCCTCACCTTGACCAAAGCTGCAATCCATTAAGGCAAGCTTTGGTCAATTGGAAGATCCACTATAAATTGAACCTTCAAACCTTCAACAAGGCTTCGTCTCCACTAAACGAAGCTACCTCAATGGTTGGAAAATCGGTGATAGCCTCCGGTGAGGTATGAATCAAAATCGAGCTTAAGTTAGAAATTCTTTGGTACTTTGTGAAGGGAATTTTAATCCCATTGAACCTCCACCATTAGATCTTCTTCTCTATGCTTCTAGATGGTGTGTATTGAATCCTAGCCTTATCTGAGCTCAAGTAAACTTGGCTCAAGCCATGGAGGATGGATGGTCTCCATCTCCTGCAGGCAAAGGGGATGAATCATGGATCATCCATCCCGTGTGTTTTGGATGGGCAGTCCTGATTAAATGTGCTAGATCTGTTGATTATTTTTTTAGATCCATGAGTTTTATCTTGACCATTCGATCCTTGATTAGGCGGCCATGGAGAAAGTACGTAGCATCACTGACTAACGTGACATATGATTGGATAGCTTAAATAACAAAACTCGTGCACTGTGTTAGTGGACCACATTGTGCTGACGGGATTAGTTAATTAATTAAGGCTATTTAATTATCCCTTAATCACTAAAATTTCTAAATTCATAACTAAATGTAGAAAATACAAAAATTATAAATGAGGGCTCATTTTAAAAATAATTTAGTGATGAATAATATAAAATTATTTCTAAATGATTTCAAATAGTGAATTTACCTTAATTAGGGTTTAATTCAAAACTTAATAACCCTAATTACTCCCTAAATATTTCATTAATTAATTCCAAACATTTGAGGCATGTTTAGTGGGATGACTTCCGCCTCCCTTAATTTTCTTGGAATTTATTATTGATTTAATTAGGGAAATCAATTAATAAATCCATAATCACCCTTTGAATGTAATTAAGAGTAATTAAGCATATGAACAGTAGTTTAATCACTCAATTAAGATATTTAAGCATTATTTAAGTGAAGAAGGTTTATGGAATGGGTTTGGGGTATTTTCTCTAGTTATTCCCTAAACTCCCCTTCATTAATCCAAACCTAATTAAGGATTAATCCACTAATGATCTACTTAATTAGCTTAATCAAAATTTTAAAATCAATATGAACTTAATCAATCTCTTTTTGGGTAGATCCTTAGGTGTTCAAAAACCTATGGTAAATTTAAGGAAACCATTTCCAACTCACATGTGTGGGAAGGTTATGAAAGTATTTAATTAAACCCTTTAGCTTAATTAATCAATAATTGTGAGCCAATTGCATTAGGTCCCTTTCTTTCCTAGGTGCATTGCTGATTTAAATTCCATGTGATTGAATATCATATGTTGGCTCATAATGTTAGCTTAATTATGTTAAAGTGGTGCGGTAAGGGTAATTGTACTTAACACACCTTAACCTAAATAAAACATAATATCAACTAAATGGTGTTGGTGTTTTCTCTAATAGAGGAAAGAAATGACACCACATAGAGTTTAGAATATTTTATTTAGATGATGAAATATGACATTAAGGAATAAACATATTATCTTAAAGATAACATGTTCTCCTATAATGGATTCGATCATTTCAATAAAAGACTCTTAAGGCTAATGGGTCTTTCGTGTACTAGAGTATTTTCCCCTAAACTATATGAAAAAGTAGAACATGGTTTATTTTATCTTGGGATCATGGTTCCCCATAAAGGCAAGCCTCTATAGTTAATTATATCTTAGAAAAAGTCTCTTCTTAAGAATACTCTCGATTAAAGAAATAAGTAATTATTCTTAAAGATTGCTAAGGTAGCTTTCAAAGGATTGATTTTTGGAAATTCAATTGGGAGAGATCTAAATTGGAGATATTTATTTTCAAGAGTCAAATGGGAAAAAGCAAGAAATGTCTATTGATACTGGGATACCTAGTAGACATTTCAACTATCCTATGATTGGGCTTCAAATTTGGGATTTAATTTTATATTTTGAGTTGTCATTTTTTAGAAATCTAGGGATTAGATTCTAGCAGCACAAGACTACAAGAAATGCCTGAAAACTTATTTCTAAAGGATGCTTTGAACTTAGTCTAGGACCTTGACACATGGGATGCTCGACTAATTCTATCCTTGGCAATCATTGGCCATTCTCGCGAGGGAACTAGCTTATCCGACTCTTCTAGACTTACAACGGGCGAGAAGGTTGCCATTAACACCACCTTGGCGTATTTTAAATTCATGAAGTTAAGTCACATGAATACAAGATGGCTTGGCTATTGCATTTTTAGGAAAGAAATCTATGAACCTATACTCACTCCTTAATTCTTAGGATCATGTAGGGCATCGGGATGCATTTTACTAATGCATATTTTCAGATTTTATGATTTTATATTCAAGATTTATTTTAGGTCATAGGAATGCAATTTATGCCTAATGCATGAAATTAGAAAAAGGTTATGGGCCAAATCAGAATAGAAGAAGGTGTTCTTCCATCATAGGCTCTCAAAGGTCAAGCCCAAGTTATCTAGCAAAGATGGAAGTCCTCCCTTATTAAGAGTGAAACAAGATGATTTATGCATGATGTTAAAACATCCAGCTAAGGGGTTGCTACATATTTTATCTTGCTTTAATACTTAGGCTTTCATATGAAGATTTTGAGTTATATTTATTTTTATGTTTTGATTGATTTAATTGGGTAGAAAATCTAGTTTATCCTATGAGCCTATGACCAAGCATTCATCAAAACACAAACATAGCATAGAAAGAAACCTAGAAAAGCATGTTATTTTGATTGTGCACCCAAAATAAATTAAGCTAGATTAAATTAATAAAATAGGCTAATGTGGTAGTCTCCTTGTCAGGAAGAAAGAAAAATGGGCATCCATATTCCGCCCTTATATAACCTAGCCTAAAACTACAAGTTTAGATCTATGGGTCTTCCTTTCAGGAAAGTCTCCTTCTTCAGGACATCCATGGGCTCCACAGGATCGCACCATCTCTCAGTAGATTATCTAGATCCCATAGATCCTAACCTAATTTTAAGCTCAAATTTACATTTTAAAGTCTAAAAAATCATAAGCCACATAGATGTTAGAAATACACATCACACAAAGCAGTTTATATTTCTCAAACATATTGGCTTAGCATTAGTTGTTTGCCTAGCCCACCTGTCATATGGACTATGTTAAGGGATTTTTAGTATCAGTGAGCAAATAATAATTTTTTTTATTTATTTATTATAGTGATCCCTTTAACACAGTCCCTATAGAAAATAGTATTAAATCTAGAAAGAATGCCTTAACATCCAGTCTAACAAACAAACAAGCTTAGGCATCCAGTCTAAAGCAATACACCACACAGACATGTGAAGAATAGTACAACATATCATAGGAGATTAAAAGAAAATCACATAACAATCTAACCTAGATCTAGAGTCTGTGACCTAAGTAATCTAGTGTGTGTAGAAGTTGGGCTTGAGTGGTAAGTCTTTGCTAGGGCTTTTTAGTTCAAGTTTCAATTCAACATTTGATTTTGTTTAATTTTTACCTTTGGGTGGTTTCAATTCAAATGACTTAATGATTTAATTTCATTTTTATTCCATTTTATTTGGTTAAAGTTGTATAGGTTTTCAAGAATGAAGAATGGAATGATTCCTTTTTGGATGGAGCTCTTTCCATTCAACATCCTAATTCCTAATGAAGTTTCCAAAAAAAAAATCTAACTAAGATCCTTAAGTATCTTAATTAATATTTTGGATTGGTTTTTTTTATTCTTTTCCTTTTGAATTTTAGATTTGATTTGAGTTATTTCATTTGTTTAAATTACTTTGTTTGATTTAATTTATTTGATTTGTTTCATTTTGAATTAAGCTATGCGGGTTTCATTTGATTTGGTTCACGTTAATTTAAGAGTTTAGATTAAAGTTTGATTTCATTCAATTTAACTTAAGTTGTTTAATTATGTTTGAATTTCATTAAGTATTGATTTTCTTAAAATTTGATATTTGATTAACTTAAGGTTTTAATTTCACTAATCTTTAAGTTTGATTAAATTCTTGAACTTAAGAAGTTTTGATGAATTACCTAAGTATTTCTATGTTTATTTAAGATTAGTTCAATTTATTTGATGATTCAATGGATTAGTGATTCTTCTTAATTATTATTTAATTCAGATTGACCTAGAAATTTGGAAAATAAATAATTCCAAATCTATAGATCAATTGGGTTTGAGATAATTATGGCAAGTGGGGTTAGAGGCCAATTTTATGTCTCTAAAGTTTTATGTTGATTAGATTTTTAATTATGGAGTAATTAGGGTTTTAATTATTTCATTGAAACCTAAATTAGACCTAATTCAATGAGATTCTATTAAGGGTTTTATTATTCATATATTCCTCCCTAAAATACTTTTCCAATGAGGATTTATTCATAATTTTTGGCTAACTAGTTGATTTACTATGATTTAATTAATTTCAAGTTATTTAATTGAATTATTTAATTCATTTAATTGCCTAGTTAGGTCAATTTAAAGATTATTAGGTTTAATTGAGTTTAAGTGATATTTTTATGTTCACTGAAGTTCATTAGGGTGATTTAAGGCTATTTGATTATAATTCCCTAATTATTTCATTAAAGATTAATTAATTTAATTAATGTATTAATTAAGCATGTGAAATTACAATTTCCATTAAATCTAGTGAATTAAATCCTGAAAATTCACCTAAGGTGTGTTTCATGATTAATTTCATTTCCCCAAAATTTCAAATTAATTTGTTTATTAATTTGAGAGTAATTAAGGTTTAATATTTTTAATTAAACTCAAATTAAGGCTAAAATGCCCAATAACAATTAAGGATTTTAATTTCTATGGATTCCTCTCATCAAGATGAATCGATAAAGCCCTCATTTGTATTTACTTTTCTATGATTTTTAGAAGTTTCTATAATTTTTTAATTATTTTTGCTTACCGTTTTAAATGGCGGGGTCCATGAAAACCGGCCGCGTGTCACATGGCATATGTACACATGGCACCATGTTAGTGGTCCACATGGAACCATGTTAGTGGTCCACATGCCGCGTCGCATATATTATGCGGATAATCACGGACCATTCGATCAAATATTGGATGCGATTGATCCCGTGGTTCTAATGAAAATCATCCGATCACCTAGATATATGGTGATCAAATACATAGACGATGGAGAGCTCATCTCATTCATTTTCTAAGGAACCAAGAACCGTCCATCTCATTTTGCTAATATCTTTTGATCTCGAAAAGGAAATCACATGATTTTAGTTGTTACATGATCGTTAAAGGAAATCCTATGATTCTATACAATTGGATCAACTTGGGGATTCAACATCCTTCAAAAAGCTCCAAAACCAAAAAGTATAGGAGAAAATGAAGGTACGTTAATGGAGAACTTGGACTCTAGCGATCTCCGGCGGTAAGGTCAATTCCATTAACTTTAGATTAGTGTAAAGAGCTCATGGCTAGAGTTTGGTGGCTTGTTTCCACATGGTTTCCCCTTGATAGCTTCTAGCCTAGTGGCCTTTATGGTTTATAAGCTTCCCCATGCCAAATGAATCGAGTAAGGGCTTAATTTGGATCGCCTAGGGCCATAGAATGTGTGTGCCTTCAATTTGGGATGAAATCCCTTCCTTTGGATTTCACCATTAGATGAGCTCGGTTTTGCACTATTCACCACTCTTTTGGTGGTCAATTCATCAAGGGGAGGAGTTGAAACTTCTTCTCTAGCTTTAGGGAGTGTTTTGGGATCAACTGGGAAAAGTGTTGAACATCCTTTGCTTGGTTTCCACTCTTGGCCATCCCACCTTCTCTTCTTCTTCTCTTTTTCTTCTCTTCCCTTGGTTGGCTAGAGTCATGGCAAGAAGTTTCCTCTTGATTACTAATTGTGCCTTCACTTGAAGGCGACCACCTTTTCAAGAGGTGGAATTTGCCTCGATATCAAGAAGAGGTGTTGTGGGATGACATGGGAAGAAGGAATTTTGCATTTTTCTTCTTCCCATTTTCTCCTCTTATTTAATTTTATTTTTTTATGATTATGGCATCACCACATAGCCCTATACTAATGTGTCTATTTTGAGTTTACATTGGAATACATTTGATTTGGGTTGGAGTTTGAATCCAAATCAAGTGCATTGATTCAAGCTTGATCCAATTCAAAATTAATTCAAGGGTATTTTTGAAATTAAATGTAATATGAATTTTAATCATCTTGGATTGATGATCAATTGATTGTTGATTTTTTTGAATTGATTCATATTGGATGCTTGAGTTGGTCTTACCTAAGCCAAATAGGTTAGATCCAACCCAAGGTGAATTCCATAGGTCACTAAGCATAGTGCCCTAAGCATTGAATTAAGAAAATTCTATTTGAGATTATGATCTCCTAATTGCTAAATTAACCTCATCCAAAAATGAGGTCAACAAATAGTTCTAAAATTAAACAAAAATAATTCACATATGGGGAAATGGGTTAGGACGAGCAAACTTTTTTCACTTTTTCTAAATCAAATTCAAAACAAAATAAAAAAATCTCTTTAAGAAATGATGATTCTCTTTAAATGATCTTATTTCATAAGATTGTCTTTAGGAATTACTTAGGATGAATGAAGTTACATGCTTACATCACTTTATTTCTTTCCAAGCATGCTAAATGTTGTGTGCCATATGAAAATCATGCATTCATATCTTTTAAAAAAAATCAAAAATAAATGAAATGTTTCCTTTATGTCAAATTGCATCTTTTGGTTAAAGTAAGAATATGAATGGCTATTATCACTACTAAATTAAAAATTATTTTCAAAATCTATAAATCAAAGATCATAAATGAAGGCATGCTACTTATAAATACTTATAAGCATTAATGTGGTTATACTTTAAAATGTGTTATGTGAGTTTCATCGCTTTTCTAAACATGGGTTTGTATTGGATTTATAAAGTGTATAGTTCATTTGGAAAGAACATAACACTTGCTTAAATCTATTCCTATGCACTATTATGTTATGACTTAAGAAGGATCCACATTACACATTTAAATTAAACAACCAAAATCAAACAAACAAACAAAAATCTTTTGCATGATTCTTCATCCATTTGTTTTCTTTTTGTACATGCACATGTATTTAAGAAAAGTGGTATATTAGTCTTGATATCCTAAGGTTACGAGGCTTTAAGTAGCCCTAAGAAGGACTTGAACATTATACCCTTGGTGTAGAAAATAATGGCGTCGTACTCACTTATGTCTTTCATACATGTAAATGTGCATTTGATTAATGGATAAAAGAATCCCTCTTTTCTACATAACAAAATCATGCATCATGAAATATCCAATTTTTTCCTAAACAATATCTCTTTGCATTCATCATTAAGGTGTGCTAAAGTTTTCATTTGAATGTACATATATGCTTAGGATTTATTCATATGCATGATACACATGTTGAAAGAAATATGGTTGTGTGTTTTGTGATAAGAATTACTTAATTAATCCTAAAACCTTCAATATTTATTTAGAGAATCTAAACTTAGGATTAATTAAAACATAATAAACATTAACTGAAAATCACAAATGAATCTATCTTAGAAGTTACTTAAGGAGGAAAAGAGAAGTTTTCTCTCTTCCCTCGCAACACTTACTAATTAAGTAGGTTCATTCAAACCAAATCAAATCATCAAATAAAATTAACAAACCAACTAAATCAATTAAATGAAACCACCTTCTACATTGAATCCTTCTCACATAGAAAATTCTAACCTTAAAGCTTAGCTAAGACATGCCACACAAGCCTTAAATAGCACACATTAGGCTAAGTCACCATTTCTAGCTTTATGTTAGGTTTGATGCCTAATTTTATTTTTTTTGATGGGTTTTAATCTGGATGTTAGGGTGTATGTAGACTAGATGATAGGATGATCTTAGTCTAATTATTGTCTTCTATAGGGATTGTGCTTAAGGGCTGTAATAAAAAATAAATTCTTTTGTTGTGCTGTTTATACCCCTAAGCATTGAAATTAGATGTGGACTTGGTTACCCATGTGTGGGTGCTAAGTCCAATTTATTCTATAACTTCTTAGGATTGTGTGGTATGTTTAGCAAATCTCTATTTTGTAGGTTTAGTTAGATTTACTTTCCCATTTTCATGTAATTTTGCAATTAAGATTTGGATTGAATGTTATGGGGGATTAGGATGAACATTGGTCATAAGACTATGTCTTATGCACCATGTGAAGCCTTGGAGCAACTACATCCCAACCAACCAAAAGAAGGAAAGAAAGAAAAAAATAAGGAAAGAAAGAAAGAGAGAAATGAAGAATGAAGACCCCCATAACATGAATTCCTTTTTTATTGTAATTAATTCATTTGTAATCTGAGTTGGGGTAGAGCTTGCTACCCATTTCTTTGTGGGTTTATGTGGTGGAGCCTAACCATAAAGGCCTTTTATTCTCTTATGCTAGCTTTATAAAATTGCTTGATGTTTGTTTATCTTGTGGAATAAGATGGCATATTTTTCCAAGTTTCTTCATTGATTGATGAATGGCTTGCACGATTTGGTCTCTTAGAAAATAAATATCTAATTAATCAATTCAAAATAAAAAATTAACTACTCATAACCTCACCTAAAGCCTAGGTTATAAATCAAGAAAAAAGATTTAACAACCCCTTAGCTAGATGTTGTATGCCTCGCATCATGCATAAAAAGCATCTTGCTTCACTCTTGCTTATGGAGGGCTTCCACCTTTGCTAGAGAATTTAGCTTGACGAGAGCCATGGTGGAAACACACCTCCTTCTTGCTGATTTTGGCCTATAACCAATTTCTCATGCATTAAGCATATGAATCCAATAGCTTCTGTCAAATGAATTGTCAAAAAATAAAAATAAAACATAAATAAAATTTGCATTAGATTTAAGTCATTAATCATGCCCTACATGATCTAGTCTCTTAGGGAGTTTGTTTAAGTACTTAGTCTTTTCATATAAATAATACCCTAGCTATCCTGCAAAAACATATGACTTTCCTACATACATTTAAAATCTTAGGAGGAGTTAGTTGGCGGCCACCCCTAGGTGATTATAAGTCCAATAGTCAAGTGGTTTAATCTCTATTGTGGAGGTAAACAATATACCCATTTTACACCTTAGATTTAGGTCATGCATTGGCTCTTGCCAAAGCTCCTCAAATTTAGTTTTAGAGGTTGCTACTTCCTTTTGCAGGCTATAAGCATAAATCCTCACCTCTTAGCTATTTCCATGATCTTGTGAGAATTATAGCCCTAGATTTCTAATAAAAATTCAACTCAAACAATTAACTCTCTTCAAATTTTAAAATATAATAGCCCAACCATAAGATAGTTTGAGATGCTTACTAGGCTTCTAGTATCATAAGCATCCCTACTTATCTTCTTTTGGATTTGATAATAACTCCCTTGATAAATCCCATTTGATCTTCCAAAATAACCAATTGATTGATTGTCTTATCTTTGAAATCTTTGGAGACAATGATCATTTACATTGATTGAGAATATTCTTAAGGAATCTCATTCCTTAAGATGTAATAAACTATGGGGGCTTACCTCCATCGAGAACTTAATGAACCCAGTTTAAAATAAACCCTACTTTACTTGTCCATGTAAAGTAGGGGAAGAATCTCTGGTACATCCGAAGACCCATCATCCTTAGGAGTCCTTATTAGGTGATTAAGTCCATTGTAGGCTGGTGACTTCTTCCTCTTGAGATAGTACATCATTCCTCAAGGTCATACCCGATCAGCCTAATAAGAACATCTGTGTATATGCATGGTGTCCAACAAAGAGTTAATTTTTATTTTCATCTAATTCATTTAGATGAAGATAAAAATTCATCACAGATTTTCTAGCACTCCGGGGAATTGATGAAACAAGAGAGGCATCCTTTCCATCTAACATAAACATAAATAAAAATAAACACAAATCTTTTATCTTAAGCTATTTTGATGTTGGAGCAAGTCCCCTATGGCACTCACTCATTAGCTACTCTGTGGTCGATATGCTACCTTGCTAGTATGTCACCCTAGTGGTCACTTGTCTTATAAATGTGTCCCCGTGCTTTCTCGACTTGACCATTGCAAACTAATGAGTGCCTTGTTAGTTAGGCTCACTCCATCCAAGAAGCTAGCTCATGTTGATTTTATTTAAGAAGATGAGTTCTGTGCTTTCTTCTTGAACTAACCATGCATGACTAGTCAAGTATATTTGAGGTTTAGATAAGTCCCCATAGGCTCCTTTCCTCTTGACTACACTAAGTTGATTTAAGTCCCTAGTGGAATTCACACCCTAGGATCACCTATCGAGCCAAGATAGACCATCCCGACAATAATTATAAGAGGATGTGAGTCCTCGATGCTTCTTCTTGATTATTGTAAAATGGATGGGCACCTTAGGTTGGTTGATGTTCTCTATGTGACAATGACTCACTGGATACACCACTGCATGTGAGTCCGCTTTCTCCTTGAGTTGGCCACTGAATACCTATGCAAACTTTCTTCTCCAGTGTTTTGGATAAATCCCATAGTTGCCCCTCTCCCCACATGCAATCTACTTGGATCATGTCCTCTGTGACCCCATTTAAACACTACTTGAGTTACTCTTGGATTGAACCTAAGGGGTGACCATGAGAGAATTGGGACTTATCTCATCTCAAGCATAGTCGAAATTCCTATAGGAGTTATCGGCAATGCCCTAAAGATAGGATGCCGCTTGGGAAAGGGGGGGCTTGAATTCTTAATCCACAAGCAAAATAAATTTATTTATTTGTTTTATTTATTTATCATGGACCCTGTTGGTTTGAGGGATCATACTGAGAAGGAGCTTATATTTTCCTAGAACTATCTCAGATTTACTGAACCAAGGGAGAATCTATGCATCCGCTGAACAAATTCTTCAACCATAGGGGTGGCTACTAGGAAAGGGGACAATCCAATCCAAGAGTAACCCGGGTAGTGTCTAAATGGGGTCGCAAAGGATGTGATCCAAGTAGAGTGCCCGCAAGGAGAGGGGCCACTAAGGGCTTTATCCAAAACCCTGGAGAAGAAATTTTATGTAGGTATTCGGTGGCCAACTCAAGGAGAAAGTGTGGGAACTCACCGCCAAGAGTGGTATCCACGGTGAGTCTAGATAGAGAACATCAACCAACCTAAGGTGCCTATGCAATAATCAGCTAGAAGAAAGCATCGAGGACTCACATCCTCTTGCAAAAAATTGATTATCAGGATAGTCTATCTCCAGCTCGATAGGTGTTATTTGACCTAGGGTGACTACTAAGTGAATGCCACTAAGGGAACTTAAATCAACTCAAGAGTAATCAAGAAGAAAGGTGCCATTGGGGGACTTATCCTAAACCTCAAATATACTCGACCTAATCAGTGCATGATGGTTATTTCAAGAAGAAAACACAAGGACTCACATATTCTTAAACAAAATCAACATGAGGTTGCTTACTGACTTAGTAGTGAAGCATACCAAACTAACAAGGCGCTTGTTGGTTTACAATGGTCAAGCCAAGAAGAAAGAATGGGGACTCACATCTGTTGGACAAGTGACCACTGGGGTGACATACTAGCAAGGTAGCATATCAGCCCGACCTAGAGTAGCTAATGAGTGAGTGCCACAGGGGGCTTGCTCCCACATCAAAATAGCTCTAAACAAAAGATTTGTGTTTATTTATGTTTGTGTTAGAAGGAAAAAAGATGCCTCTTGGGTTCCCTTATAGCTATCCTAAAAGCACGTTGAGGAATTGATGAAATGGTTCCATGAATGGTAGTTGTGATCCCACCAAGAAAGGATGTTGCTTGGGTTCTATTACACCTAACTTAGTTGTGTTAGTTAAAATAGGATGCCTCTTAGGTTCTCTCACACCTATTCTAGTAGCATTGGTGAATTGTGTTTGATTGAGTTCATGTTGTGAAAGCAGGATAGGATGCCTCTTGGGTTCTCTTACATCTATCCTAAACACATGGTGGTAGATTCACAAGATAAGCAAACAACGCTTCGAATGAAGAGAAGATTTTGATGAATCAAAATTGAATTTTTTTTATTCTTTTTATGATACTTATTTTCAAACATGATTTTATGGGTAATATTTCTTAAAATAGAGCCAATTAATTGGAAGCATTGGGTGTTACCCTTTACAATCAATAAGCTGATAAGATCCTCCTTGGTAGGCCTTTAAGATAAAAGGGCCTTCCCAAGTGGGTTCAAACTTGCCTCCCATCTTTGAATGGGCAATAATTAGTCTCCTTAAAACTAGAACAAGCTCTCTACTTGAAAAGTTCTAGGGCGGACCAGCTTGTTGTGAGTTTGAATCATTTTGGCTTTGTATAACTCAAGGTTTTGGCACGCCTTTAGTCATCTCTCCTCCAAACCTTTGAGCTCTTCTAACTATAACTTTGCATTCTACTCTGTAGTGATCATGCTACCCATTGCTATGCTTAGTGATGGGAGTTGAACTTCTAAGGGTAGAATGGCTTCAGACCAAAACACTAAGGAGAATGGGTAGATTGAGTTGGAGTTCTGTATGTAGTGTGGTAGGCCCACAAGGCTTCAACCAACTACTCATGCCACTATCATTTGCTGTCAAGTGTCTTCTTTAGTATCTAGATGAGAGTTTTGTTGAATGCTTTCCCCTGGGATAGTAGATGGTGGAATATCTCTAATCTATACTGCAAAGTTGTTGATCTTGGTGTTTGAAAGCAATACCATTATGATAATTCATCGAGGCACCTAAAACTTATATAATATATGGTTCCTAAAAACTAAAGCACATGCCGAGTTGTGACCTCTGAGTGGGATTGCCTACTTGGAAAAGTAGTGGTAGCTAGGGATGAATCGATGACCCTTGGAAGAAGGAGGATCGATCAACTCATTATGTTGGTACCCAACACTAAAATGGCCATGAGGAAAAATGTAGGATGTAGAATGTTGGGTGTTGATGAACACTGACCATTGATGGCTTCTCCGAGCTACATCCATGTAGTCTTTAATCATTGAAGGCCAGCGTATCCTAGTTCTTGATCTTTTCTTTCATCTTTAGATCGGATTGATGCACTCCGCATAGACTTGAATCTACCTCGATCACGATCGTATGAGCTTCGTGTTTGTCAAAATAGTGTAACCACATTTGATAGAAATATCGTCAATACAAGGTGCCATCCACGAGAGCATAGAGAGAGCTCTCTTCATCGATGGGCTTGTGATTTCTCTTGAGGTAGTTTGTCGGTGTTCAAGTAATCTATGAATGTTTGCCTCCAATCCATCTTAACCCATCTAGGGATGGTTCCTCTCTCCATCTTTGGTAAATAATCATTGTCTCCAAGTATCGATAGTGGATCTATGCTTTTATGAGTCTGAGACTATCCTTCTTTTTTGTTGGAACTTAGTTTCTTTCATTCTTAAGCTAAGCTAGCCAAGATCCTTTAGGTTTTAGGACCTCACCCATGTAGGTCTTAAAACCCTATTGGGTTTCCCAATAAGTGAAAATAAAAATTTAATAAAAGAAATAACTAATGACTTCCTCTTTACCATTTCTATGGTAAGAAAAGGTTCATTCCAAAAAATAAAGAAAAATAAATCCCTTATAAAAACAACAATTTTGAAAAGCACTTTTCCAAAATGCACATAATAAAATATTCCAACCTTATCTAACAATCTTCAAGATTGCTACATGTAGGATCATTTTCAAAAAATAAAATAAAAATCATCTTTTCCAAAAGAGCACAAATGAACATACTCATTCAATTTAGTGAATGAAGATCTCATTTTCAAATAAAAAATCAACAATCATAGTTTTAAAATGCACAAATGAACATCATCATTCAATTTATTGAATGAAGATTTTATTTTCAAATAAAAAATCAACAATCATCTTTTCAAAAATAAAATCAACAATCACCTTTTCAAAAAGCATAAATGAACATCCTCACTCAATTTATTGAATGAATATTTCATTCCTAAACAAAATCAAAATCATCTTTTCAAAAATCACAAATGAACATCTTCATTCAATATACCCAAATTTATTGAATGAAGATTTCATTTCCAAATAAAAATCCAAAATCATCTTTTCAAAAAAAGCACAAATGAACATCCTATTTCAATATACCCAAATTTATTGAAAGAAGATTACCTTTCCAAATAAAATCATATCATAACATTGAAATTCCATTTCAACATATCTCACATATGTTGAAGTTAGAATTTCTTTCTTTTCAAAAAATATATATATACACATAAATACAAATTTAAAAATAAACTTCTCCACTTAATACATCTAAATATGTTGAATGGAGGTTTCATTTCCAAAAGAAAAACACTATTGGAAATTCCACTCAACACATTCCACATGTGTTAAGTTGAATTTCCATTTTTCAAAAGCAATAAATCACACACAAAATTTCATCTTTGAAAAATAAAGCATAACTGACCTATTTGACATACCCAAATTTTCCAAGTGAGAGTTTCATTTTTCAAAATAAATATAGATATTTTATTTAGCATACCTAAATTAGCTAAGTAAAGATCCCTCTTTCCAAAATCAAAACATCAAAACTAAAATACATTTGACTTTATTTAGCATACCCAAAATTGCTAAATAAAGATCCCTCCTTTCAAAATAAAAACATCAAAATTTAAAATATATTTGAACCTTATTTATCATACACAAATTTGCTAAGTAAAGTTTTTATTTTCAAAGATCAAAATTAAAAATCAAAACACACTTTGAAGCTTTATTTATCATACCCAAATTTGCTAAGTAAAGATTCTCTTTCAAAATCAAATCTCAAAATTTAAGAACACATTTTTTTTTTTAGCATACCTAAATTTGCTAAGTAAAGAATCCTCTTTTCAAAATCAAAACTAAACACATTTGATCTTTAATTTATCATACCTAAATTTGCTAAGTAAAGATCCTCTTTTCAAAATCACCAAACACAAAACACATTTAGATTCTTTTATTTAGCATACCTAAATTTGCTAAGTAAAGATCCTCTCTTTCAAAAATAAAAATAAAATGCAAAACACATTTGAACTTTATTTAGCATACCCAAATTTTCTAAGTAAAGATCCTCTTTTCAAAATCACCAAACACAAACCACATTTGGATTCTTTTATTTAGCATACCCAAATTTTCTAAGTAAAGATCCTCTTTCTTTCAAAACAAAAAAAAAAAAATGCAAAACACATTTGACTTTATTTAGCATACCCAAATTTTCTAAGTAAAGATCCAATTTTTCAAAATCCAAAACAAAAGAACACATTTGGATTCTTCATTTAGCATACCCAAATTTACTAAGTAAAGTTTTCCACTTTCAAAGTCACACATAATTCACAAACAAGCAAACAAAAGAAAAAAATTGTTTTCAAACAACTCATTTAGCATACCCAAATTTGCTAACTGAGCAATTCCAAATAAAATCAATTGACCCTTTACTTTAACATACTCAAATTTGTTAAATAAAGGGTCCCCAAAACACAAAAATCAAATTCAAATATGAACCAATGGAAGCATCAATATCTTCAAAAAATATTTGAACCCATTTCCAACATAGACAAATTTGATAAAAATGGATTCTAAATTTAAAAATCTCTCCTTTCCAATCAATTCAAAAATCCCTCCTAAAATCAAAGAGCCCCACTTAACATATTCAAATTGTTGAGTGTGGGTTCAAATTCTAAAAACAAATTAAAGTAGAAATTTGATTTGAGTTTATTTTCAAAAATTGTAGAATTTCAACTCAGTTTCAATCAGCTTTCAGTTTAATTCACTTCAGTTTAAATAGAAGCTTAGAAGTATGTGTTTACTTTTCCTTTTGGGATGGATTTATCTTTGGATCGGGACAGCCTCCTACAGACTGACTTTTCCCACCTCATTCATTTTGGCCAAACTTTTGAGGGGCTAGGATCACTTGTGACGGGACCACCCTCACAACCGTCAGCAGGAGTGCGTTGACCAGGCAGAAGCCGGTCATCCATGTTAAGATGCCATCAGATTCAGAGTTTTCCTCATTAAAGAGGAAGGATGTGATAGTTTCTACTACAGTTGCAGTTTCATGCCAGTGTAGTCAGTGGTTCCCATTTCTATCTTAGTACGGGTTAGCACCCACTCATTGGCTTCTTCCAAGGGGAAGGCTCCCCTAGTTCTAGGGATAGTCTCCCCTACCTACGAGGTAGGGTCTAGTTCTCATACTTGTCCTCCCAGCATGACCTAGTGCTACAATAGATGCCACAAGATCAAGCAGCATCATGTGCGCATAGCCAAAGAAAAGGAGGCAGCTGCCTACAAGAGAGTTACCAGATAGTCTCCCTCCCACGTGAGAACAAGTTTCACCCCCTCTCTGGATCTAATGGAGAGGAAGATATTAGGAGGATTTCAATTTTACCTCCATATGCAGTTCACTGTGAGGCTCCTGTTAGAAATAAGAGGATGTCGTATGCCAGCCTTAGATCAGTTCTGCACCAAGTAGGCAAGGCTTATGAATGGTCAGAGTCTGGGTTTAATTTTATTTACTATCTATCATCCCTCACAGTGTTGGCGAGAACATCAGATAGGAGAGGGCTAGAGAGGCCTATGTATCAGTATAGGCTACCAATAGAGAAAGATGTAGGTACGCTAGACAGTCAACTACCTTTTCCCTCGTGGACTTTCCCATTCAGCGTGCTACCCATGTCGATGATAACGATAGCATTCTATTGATGGGTACTACCCACCATAGGAGAGGAGCTCTTACACAGAGAGAGTCAGTGGTGCCTCTGACACACCGCTCTACTCTACATCCACCATCTCGAATACAAGTTCCATCATCCATAGTTCCAACAAAAGCCATGAAAGTAGCATCCGAGGAAAAGAGAGCCCCATTAGTGATCCAGCTATGGCCAAGAGATCCCATTCCATCTACACCATCGAGAGGTGATGAGCTCGCCAACCTACTCCGCTATGGTGAAGATGGAATGGAGATCTTGGAGCATTATAGTTGTGCCATCACCACCACCACCGCAATAGGTCTTGGAGATAGCAGCAACAAAGGGACGAAGAGACAGTACCATTGTCCCTATGGCCATAAATCCTCCCAGGAGTACAACTCCACCCAGATCTAGTGAAAATTAGGAGCATCTATCCTCTAGTGAGAGTAGTCCTCACAAGATTAGCTCTCCAGTAGCAAGGGAGGTTAGATGTCTCTCTGTACATGACAGTGATCCCACCACCGGTCAGCCATGATCATTTATGCCCACATAGTTGGACCGTTTCCTAGATGATATTGTAGCACCATATCTTATGGAAAAGAAGGAAATTCTAGGATATGTCTGGTCTAATTTAGAGGAGGAGAAGGTCAATTTTGATCCCAACAATGATGATTTATTGGAAGATTCAACCGAGGTGCACATGGTAGTCACTAGGGGTTCCCTTCTTCGAGATTAGCAAACTTTGGAAAGTGTTGTAGCTGAGCAATATGATATAGCCTACTCGACCCAACTCCTCCTTCAACAATTAAAATAAAAGGATGAATGATAGATGGGGAAGAGGCTTGAAGACTTGCTAGCAGTAGTTTTGGCACTTCAAAACCAAGCCCTAGCAGTGCATCCTACTATTATAGAGACTGGTCAACTTGAGTTGTTGCATGTCTTGGATCAAGCCAAGACTTCACCTCCATTAGAGAAGGGAAGCACTAGCTTGTATATGAAGGTAGTGGATAGTACCTCCATAAAGAAAAGGATATTAAACTCATGGTTTGAGCAGCAAGTGAGAGAAGCATTGGTGCAAGCCCAAGGAGGATCATCGGTTCCAAAGGGTATTCCCTACCTAGAGGAATTTGATGCCATCTAGTATCCTAAGGGTTTTGTGCCACCTTCTTTCAAGAGCTTTGATGATAGTGAGAACCCACAGTAGCACATAGCGTGCTTCAAGTCCAGCTGTTGCAACGCTGGTGGCAGTGATGCATTAGTATTCTATCTTTTTATTAGTAGCTTAGCAGGCATAGCCTTTGATTAGTATGCCGAACTCCCCAATAGTTCAGTGAAGATTTTTTTGAGTTGGAGCAACTCTTCATTAAGAGGTTTGCTGGAGATCAGCAAAGGGTGACTATAGGCATCTCATTATGGCTCAACAACACCTTAGTGAGTCCCTCATAGATTATATTATTAGATGATGCAATTTGAGTATGAAATGCAAATCGCAACTATCTGAATAGCATGCCATTAAAATTCTTCTAAAGAATATTCATGGCCCGGTCGCCTTCATGCTCAAAGGATTTACCATCAAGACATTTGAGAAGCTAATCAACAAGGCATCTAGTCTACAAGGAGAGGCCAAACAATTGCCTTTTCAAGATCAATCAAGAAAGCCAAGGCCACATAAAGCTTATGAGAAGAAGCGAAGGGTAGTAGCAGAGTTAAACAAAGGGAAGCAATCGGTCAGAGATCAACATGAGAGACCTTGTGCTCCACAGCCATCATTCCACCTCCTTTGCCACCACCTAGGCCATCCTATCAGCCACCATAGCAACCTCCACTGCCTTCGCCACCTCCTCCTCAGCCATATTCACAGGAGTGGTACACATACCCACTGTCATGTAGCTACCATCCACCTTCTCTTTTGGATAAACTAAACAAACCTTATTCATTTAAGAGGGAGGTAGTCAGGAAAATATTTAAGAACCTCTTAAAGAAACTTGATTTTCAGTTACCCGAGCCTAGGAAATCAGAGAAAGTAGGCAGGAGCACTGATCCTAACTTTCCCCTACCAACGCATACTAGGCCATATTTGGAGGATTGCTTTACATTCAAGGACTGGCTTGAGCATAACTACAAGATAAACACCATAGTTATCCCAAAATAATATCTAGTGGGACAACCATCTAGTTCTGTTAGGGTAATACTTGGGGATACATGTGATCCTCTCAAAACCAAAGAAGGTTAGGATATCTCCTTATCCCGAACCTCTAAAAAGATTATTTCAAAAATAAAAAAACTTTTTCAAGTGCTGAGGCAGAACCTCCAACATCAAGGAAGGTTGACAAATTACCAAAGACAACTTGGAGGAAAGTAGTGCCACCCACTGCCGGATAGCCAAGTAGTGCAACCACTAACCGAGCCCAGCCTCCATTCCACCATTGCAACTACTACTTCAGCCAACACTTCTACTTCAGCTAGCTCTTCTTCTAGTAGACATCTTATATCGGTGGATGAGGGCATCAAATCCCTCACTTACTTACTAGATTTCTACTATATACTACCTTTTAAATCTAAGAAATTGAGGAATAAAGCTAGTTTGAATTACATCTGTGTCACTTCTGATGGGTTGTCAAAATCTACTCTTACAGAAAGCTCTCCAACTCTAAATAATAATTATAACAACTCTGATCATCCTCTTTCTGATTCAGAGATGGACTTTCCTTCTCTGAATAATATGGGTTCACCTCTTTAGATAGACTTGGAATCATCTGATTCTGAGGGTCCTATAAAAGAAGCTATTGGTGAGCCTGATGAGTAGGTTAGAATCTTCCACTAATCTGCCATAAGAGATCACTGAAGTCAACCTTCATAGTGGCAAGGTTCTACCTCCTAGTGGTAGTACCTCAAAATAAAGGGAAATAAGTCATTGGTTCTGATGATCGAAAAGCCCCTCCACATGATGCTCCACCCTTCGATATGCTTGTGGAGGATCAGCCGAAGGTGGATTACAATATCCTCGCTCACCTAAGAAAGTTTCCATCTAAGTTAAGCATATACGATACCCTTGTCCTATCCAAAGAGATGAGGGAATCATTAATCAAGGCTCTCCTTTATCTAGAGATATGCTTAGCTCAGTTGACCACTGTTGGAGAGGAGGCTCATTATTCAAGAGAAGCTTAAGGAGTCACTTTCACAGATGGAGACCTTCTTCTGGGGGACATGGAGCACAACCATCCCCTCTACATCATAATGGATATGGGCGAGACTTTGTGGTTCTTGTTGATCCGTGTGCATCGGTGAATATTATGAGTCTACCTTGCCTACTTGAGGATTGACATCTCTACACCGAGGAGATCGATGATATGAGAGGATTCAATGAACAAGCGAGTGCTTAGGTTCCATAGTGTTACCTTTGGAAATAGGTGATTGGAAGACTGAAGCTAAGTTCTATATCAATGATTCAAATACTTCATTCACCTCTTTGCTCGGTAGGCCTTGGATACATCAGAACAAGATGATTCCATCTTCCCTTCATCAGTGCATCAAGTTTCGAAGAAATGGAATTGAGTACTATGTCAAAGGAGATGAAAAGTCATTTTTAGTCAGAAAGGTTGAGATGTATGAGGATGCGACCTACTATCTTCCTCAAAACACCTTTTCTCATGAACTTGGTCAAAATTCAAATACAAAAGAAAAAGAAAAAGAAGAAAAAGAAAGAGAAAAAGAATAAGAAAAGAAAAATGAAAATACAAGTGAACGAGAAAAGGACATCAAGGTAGAAGTAGAGCCGCATGTCACATTTCACCCACAGTTCATTCCACCATACAGACATATGGGTAGGAGGACTCGACCTCCACCAAGTAGAGGCAGAGGCAGATATAGAGGTAGTTCTATAGGTGGAGTTCATATAGTTGGTAGCCAACCAATAGGAGTTATGTTCCAGTTCATAAGAGTACTCCTACTATTCACATAAACTTTGAATCTAGCTCAGAGGATGAGTCTAATGTGATTAGCATACCAGTCAACCCCTCTCAATGGGTTTCATTAGAGCTGACACTCAAGCTGGATAATGATGAAGACTAGGCTTCCAAGTAAAGAATGAATGTATTTGAATCAAGTTCATGTGAAACTATCAAGAAGAAGTTAGAAACTAGCTCTAACCTCACTTTCCTCTCAAAAGTTAAAAGTTTAGTAGTTAAGAATGCCCCTAAGTCTTCCATGAATGGTGAAGCCAAAGATATTCCTATTGGGATCATCATCAAGTTTAAGTCGATGTAGAACTTGAGGATAATTCATAAATTTAATTGAATTACCTTTGATTGGTACCCTTGTGTTCATAATCTTGCAAAGAAAGGTTTGATTCCTTATACATGGTCTGCAAGTGTCGAGTATTGAGAAGCTATGGAATTATAGAGGCAGGGATGCATAATCAAGATCATGACTAGGATTCAGCATAGTGGGTTCAGTCAATGATGATGATCAATGCTTAGTTGTCACCAATCCTCTGGAATTTGATAGGTTCTTTTCAAACCATACTAACTCTTATGAGGAAGTGTGTTTAGAAACTTCGATGATCCGATGATCTCAAATCAAAGATGCACCTCCAGAATTTGAAGAGGAGATCCATTCAACAATTGATAAGCTCAAAGAAATTAACATCAAGATAGAAGAAAATCCATGCCAAACATACATCAATTCATTATTGGATGAAGAAGAAACCAATGACTTAGTTAGGCTATTGATTGAGTTTAAGGATTTCTTTCCATGGAGTTATGAAGAGATGCATTATCTCATGTAGTAGTCCACAAACTAGTAATAGACCCTAACGCTAACCCTATCAAGGAAGCTCCTAGATGCATGCGATTAGAAATCGAACAATAGGTCATTTATGAAGTCAAGAAACTTATCAATGCCAGTTTCATTAGGGAAGAAAAATATCCTACCTGGTTAGCCAGTGTCATCCCAGTTAAGAAAAAGAATGGCCAAATTTGTATATGCATCAATTTCAGGGACTTAAATAAGGCATGTCCTAAGGAAGCATTTCCTCTCCCTATACTAGAGTTAATGGTGGACATCACCTCATCTCATCTAGTATTCTCCTTTAAGGATGGCTCATCCAGTTACAATCAAATTAAGTTGGCCCTCGAGGATAAAAGAAACACTGCTTTTCAAACCCTGATCAAAATCTATTGTTATAAAGTCATGCCTTTTGGCCTTAAAAATGCCAGTATCACATACCAGCGGGCCATGAATCAGATCTTCAATGAACTCATTCATCATCAAGTTGAATGTTATGTTGATGATCTAGTAGTCTAGAGCAAAGAAAAGAAAGACCATCTCTTTGACTTGAGAGTAGTTTTCGAACAGTTAAAATAATTTAACCTCAAAATGAATCTCTAAAGTGTGCATTCAGAGTTGCTTTAGGGAAGTTCCTTGGGTTAGTTGTCCGACATCGAGGAATATAGATAGATCCAGAAAAGATCAAGGCTATCTTAGTAATGCCAGCACCCAAAAGTTTAACTCAACTCATATCTTTCTAAGGGTGGTTGGCATATCTAAGATGCTTTATCTCCAATCTATCAGGAAGATGCAAACCATTTTCAGCACTTATCAAAAAGGACACCAAGTTCAAGTGGGATGACAAAGTTCCAAAGATGTCTTTGAAGATATCAAGCAGTATTTGGTGAAGCCGCTAGTTCTAGCAACCCTATCCTCAAGCAACTCATTATCTCTAATCGCTGCATTGGATGACTCCCTCTTTGCTTGTCTCAAGCCAATGAAGATGGAGAGTGCTCTACTACCTCAATCATCACCGATCCTCAAGCAACTACCAACCTATTGAGAAACATTGCCTAGCTATAATCTTTGCATCCCAAATGCTATCGCATTATATGATTTCTCATAAGGTGAACTTGATTTCAAAAACCAATCCATTACAGTATCTCATGACATAACCGGTTATCCGACATTTGGCATTGGTCCATGATTCTCTCACAGTTGATATTACATTCCTCCCCCATGGATGAAAGGACTAGCCCTTGTAGATTTCTTAACACACCACTTCGGATTCTCTTAGTGATGATCTCCGATGAAAAATCATGAACTTAGGGGAGGTTAACAATCATTGTTGGGAGATGTATTTTGATGGTGCCTTTCATAAAAAAGAGAAGAACCACATCTACTCTTCCAAAAGGTAGGTAGAATAATTCTCTTAACTGCATCGATGTGATGAGATTCTCTATCTCTAATCCCCAACCAATAGCGAAGCCAAGTATGAGGCTTTGATTATCATTCTAGAGTTAACCATTACAGTGTGTTTCAAGAGCATCGACATCTATGTAGATTCTCAGTTGGTCATCAACCAGAATATCGGGTCTTACAAGGTTTTAAAACCTAATCTTTGTCACTACCACGAGTATACCATGAAGCTATTTTCCCAAATCCCTAAAGTCACCATCTACAAGGTCCCTCGAGGAGAGAATGCAGTAGCAGATGCTTTGGCCAAACTTGGCAAGGAATTGGCATGTCCGGGAGATGAGTTCATTCTAATAAGGGTCCAAAATAGGCATGTCCTATCCCTTATTGATGTTGAACTCATCAAGATACTTTCTCTTGAATGGGAGGTTGTCATTCCCAATAAATTTGAGGAGTTAGATTGGAGGCAATCATTCATAGATTACTTGAACACCAAAAAACTACCTCAAGAGAAATCACAAGCCCATCAGATGAAGCAGAGAGCTCTTTCCTATGCTCTCATGGATGTCACCTTGTACTGACGATCTTTCGATCAACTGTGATTACACTATTTGGACAAACACAAAGTCCATAGGATCATGATCGAGGTGCATTCAGGTCTATGCGGAGCACATCAATTTGGTCCAAAGATGAAAGCAAAGATCAAGAGATTAGGATACTATTGGCCTTCAATGATTATAGATTTCATGGATGTAGCTAGGAGATGCCATCAATGCCAGGTACTTGGTGTGGTCCTACATCAACAACCCAACTGGTGGCCAATTGAGTGCTGGGCTATCGATATAGTGGGTCTAATTGATCCTTCTTCTTCCTAGGTTCATTGATTCATCCTAGCTGCCACTGACTGCTTTTCCAAGTGGGTACAGGCAATCCCACTCAGAGAGGTCACAGCTCGGCATGTGCTTTAGTTTTTCAGGAACCATATCGTATATAGGTTTGAGGTGCCTCAACGAATTATATTTGACAATGGTACTACATTCAAGAGCACCAAGATCAATAGCTTCACAAGAAGATGTGATATAGATTGGAGATATTCCACCATCTACTATCCCAAGGTAAATGGCCAATCAGATGCATTCAACAAAACTCTCATCCATATACTAAATAAGACACTTGATGATAATAAGTGATAGTGGCATGAGAAGTTGGTTGAAGCTTTGTGGGCCTACCACACCACATACAGAACTCCAACTCAATCTACCTCATTCTCCTTAGTGAATGGGTCTGAAGCCATTCTACCCTTAGAAGTTCAACTCCCATCACTAATAATAGCAATGGATAGCAAGATCACTACAGAGCATAATGCAAAGTTATGGTTAGAAGAGCTTCAATATTTAGAGGGGAGACGCCTACAGGCGTGCCAGAACTTTGAGTTATACAAAGCCCAAATGATTCAATCTCACAACAAGCTAGACCACCCTAAAACTTTTCAAGTAGGAGAGCTTGTTCTGGATCTAAGGAGACCAATTATTTCCCGTCAAAAGATGGGAGGCAAGTTTAAACCCACTTGGGAAGGCCCTTTTATCATAGAGAAGCCCTATCAAGGAGGATCTTATCAACTTATTGATTATAAAGGGACACACCTAATGCTTCTAATTAATGGGCTCTATTTGAAAAAATATTACCCATAAAATCATGTTTGAAATAATTTTCATTAAAAGAACAAAAAAAAATTCTATTCTGATTCATCAAATTCTTTTCATCATTCAAAAAATTGTTTGCTTTCCATGAGAATTCTCCATGACATGTTTAGGATATGTGTAAGAGAACCCAAGGGGCATCTTATCCCTCTTTCATAACACAAGCATAATCAAACAAAATTCCCCAGCGCTACTAGAATAGGTGAGAGAAAACCCAAGAGACATCCTATTTCATAGCACAACTAAGTTAGAGAACCTGCATCATTTCTTGGTGGGATCACAACTGCCATTCATGAAACCATTTCATTAATTACCCAGTGTGTTTTTAGGATAGGTATAAAGAACCCGATAGGCATCCTTTTCCTTTTGACACAAACACAAATATTTTGTCTGGAGCTATTTTGATGTGGGAACAAGCCCCCTGTGACACTCACTCCTTAGCTGCTCTAGGTCAGGCAGATATGCTACCTTGCTAGTATGTCACCCCAGTGGTCACTTGTCCAACAAATGTGAGTCCCCGTGCTTTCTTCCTAACTTGATCATTATAAACTAATGAGCGCCTTGTTAGTTTGGTAGGCTTCACTACCCAGCTTGTAAGCTACCTCATATTGATTTTGTTTAAAAAGATGTGAGTCCCCATTTTTTCTTCTTGAACTAACTATCATGCACTGACTAGGTCGAGTTTATTTAAGGTTTAGGATAAGTCCCCTAGAGGCTCCTTTCCTCTTGACTACTCTGGAGTTGATTTAGTTCTCCAGTGGCATTCACTCAATAGTCTCTAGGTCGATAACAATCCGAGTCAAGATAGATTATCCCGACAATCAGTTTCGCTATAGGAGAATGTGTGTCTGTGATGCTTTCTTCCTAGGATGATTGTTGTGAATGGATAAGCTCCTTGATTGGTTAATGTTCCCTATGCTAACAGTGACTCACCTAGTGGATGCATCACTCTTAGCATATGTGAGTCCCTGTACTTTCTCCTTGAGTTGGCCATCGAATACCTATGCAATCTTTATTATCTAGGGTTTTGGATAAAGCCCTTAGTGGCCCCTCTCCTTGCGAGCACTCTACTTGGATCACGTCCTTTGCGAGCCCATTTAGACACTACCTGGGTTACTCTTGGATTGGACGGTCCCCCTTTCTTAGAAGCCACCCCTGTGGTTGGAGAACTTGTTCAACGGATGCATAGATTCTCCCTTGGTTTAGTAAATTTGAGATAGGTCTAGGCTAATATAAGCTATTTCTTAGTATGATCCCTCATAAACCAACAAGGTCCATGATAAACAAACAAAACAAATAAACAAAATTATTCTCTTGTGGATTAGGAATTCATTCCACCAGTGGCCTCTTTCCCAAGCAGGCATCCTATCCTTTGGTTGGATAGTCCTACTATGTGGTGGGTAGACTACCCCTTTGGATTGGTAAATCTGAAGTAGACCAAGGCCAATATGACCCCTACTCAATGCAGTCCATCGCAAATCAATGGGATCCATCAAAAATAATTAAAAATAAAATTATTCTTAACTATCTTTGAGCTGATTTAAGTTCCCCAGCGCCATTCACTCAATAGTCAGCCTAAGGTTGGGTTCAATCTGTTGCCTCGACAATGTATCACCCCAGCAACTAATCCCTAATTTGGAGGATGTAAGTCTACTACACTTTCTTCCTAGTACAGCTACTGCACACCAAAAGGCAACCCCTTTAGTTGGTTATCCCTACCATGTGGTTGGTAGATTACCACTTTGGATTGGTAAATCTTAGTTAGATCAAGGCTAACATGGCCCCCACTCAGTGTGATCCATCACAAACCAACAAGGCCCATCTCAAAATCCAAAAATCTAAAATCTAAAACAAATTTAACCCTCTTCCCTCAGTGGAGTCAAACTAAACAAATAAAGCAAATCTAATCAACCTCCCTAGTGGAGTCAAATCAAAATAATCAAATCATTCAAATTAATTTGCTTCCCCTCAATGAGATGCAAATCCTTCCAGCTCCTAGTGGAACCAATTCAATCCAACTTGAACTTGCTCCCCTAGTGGAGAGTTCACATTTTCATCCCCAGTGGAACTACAAATCACAAATAAATAAATCAAATCAAATTTCTCCCTAGTGAGACAAAAATCATGTCAAACTTTTCATCCCTTAGTAGATGACTTGAGCCTTTTCCCTAGTGGAAGGTTCACATACTCAGTCCCTAGTGGATTCCTCCTTCACTATCTTATGTTGTTAGCATAAGTAGAGTCACATTGCACTAAGCTCTTGATTCCTTCTACACCTTGGGTTGGGAGTAAATCATTTCTGTTAGTGCTTGTGATCATTTGGCATTATTGATCATCTTGGTCAACACCAATACATGCGGTGTACCTTGTCAGTCACACCACACCTATTGGGCGCCCTTTATTGACCATATTTTTGGAGTGAGCTCTCAACTTCTTTAACTTAGACATAGGACTCCTCTTAGACATTAAGTGTTCCTTAGTCTTAAGGCACTCCTAGTGATTAGGTGAACACTTAACCTAACCTTAAAGACTTAGAAGAGTTAGCCATAGGAATAGGTTATGCCTTAGGGGTATTAAAAAATTTGCCTACCTATAGCTTGAACCAATCCTTACTTCTTTCAAGTCAAGCCTTAAATTCAAACCAACTTTAAATTCAAACCAACTTCAAATTCAAACCAGCTCGAAATTCAAATCAACTTCAAATCCACCAACTTCAAATTCAAATCAATTTCAAATTCAAATCAACTTCAAATTCAAATCAATTCTAAATCAAACCTTAAATCAATTCCAATCTAACTGATTTTCTCAAATCCAAATAAATTCCAAAAGCCAAATCATGAATCAATTTCAAATGACTGAAATCCATGATCAATTCTAAATATAAAATCATTCCTAAGCCATTTTGATTTCATCTTATGGACTTAGCCTAAATCAAATCCAAATCACATCAAATCCAAAAGATTTTCTCATAATTCATCTATATTCCTATTTATATTCACAAATATAAATGAAATATAAATTTAAATGACCAAAACCAAATTCAAAACTCAAGCCCAAATCTAACTAATATTCAACCTAAACTCTTTCAAGTCAAATTCTTGAACTTAGCCAAATCCAACTCAAATCAATCCAAACCTTTTACAATAAATCCTTCAATCACAAATAAAATTCAATCATAAACTTCAATCATCAAACCAAAACTAAATTCAAAATTCAAACCTAAATCAAACCCATGTTCATCCTTTGAACTAGAAATTATCAAATGAATCAAAACCCATTTAAGTCCAACTCACTTGCAATTGGGTTTATATTTCAATCATAAGTCCATATGTGAGGTCAACCAAATTTGAATCAAGCCTTGATCAAGTCAATTGACCCATTTAGGCTCACTTGAGTGACCTAAACTACCTTTTTGAGCCAAATTCTAATCCTACCCAAATTAGATTGAACTAAGCCCACCTAAGCCTCACATTGTGAGCAACAATCATCATAGGATGATCAATCACTCAAATTGGGTCAAACCAAGTCAAACTTAACCTTTGACCAAGTCAACACTTAGCCCAAAGAAAACCTAAACTAGCCAAAATCCACCATAGGCCAAATTGATTGAAACCATTGATCTAAACCAATTCATGATGAATGATTAGACTTGACCAAGTCATCATTTGAGCCAAACCTAGCCCAATTAGCCACATGACCTAAGTTCACCCAAGTTGACCTAAAATGTCAAAATGTGTCAAAACTTGATCTAAGCCAAATTGTTTGCAACCAATGGGTCAAATTCATTCTAAATCACTTGGTGAACTTGACCAAACTCTCAATTGGCCAACTAGACCCAACCTAGCCTAATTGACCGTGAACCTAACTTGACCTAAAAGGTCAAATCAATTTGAAATAACCAAAATTGAATGAAACCAAAGCTTGCAAATCATTTTAAATGATTAACCAGGCCTAGTTCAACCCATGACTTAACCCAATTAGGACAAATAGGTCAAATTGGTCAACTTCACCCATTTGACCTAAATGAATTCAAATGAACCAAAACAAAATCTAAACCAAATTGAACCAAATGAAAGATACCAAAACACTTCAAATGGTCATATGAACTTGACCTAACCCATGGGTTGACCCAATTTGTTCAATTGGTCAACTTGATCCAAGTTGACCCATTTTGTCCTAAATGGGTAAACTTGAGCCAAATCATATCAAATAAACTCCAAATTTATTGAAAATTAGCATACCCCATTTTTCATTCATACCAAATATGCCCAAGTCAAAATAAAATCCAAATGACCATTTTAACCCTAAGTCAAAGGGTAACATATGGCCAAATCCACTGGAAATTTGGTCAATTCCTTTTCATGACCACTTGGCATCCTCCTTGTGGCTATGTGGACACCAAGTAAGGTGGTGTACATGACCCAATGGGTTTGGGTCAGCCAAACCCAACCCAAGGCCAAAACTGACCATCCCACTCAAATTTCTCCACATGGATCACCTCTCACATTCATTTTAATCCATGTGCACCTACACACTTCCACTCCTCTGCCAAAACTGAACCACATGGGATCCCTAACAACCAAAACAACCAATTCAATCTGATCAATTTGATCAAAATGGAAAGAAAGATCTCGGCTGTCCGATTCAAGTAAGGGGAGATATACTCCCCCTCTTGCATTTGATTGAGTTCAAAGGATCAAAGGAAAGCATCCACAAGCTTCACTAATGATTCTAGAGCTCATTCCATTTCTCTCTTCTCAATTTTTCTTAAGCTAAAAATAAGGGAGGTAGGACAAATTTCCAACTCACTCATCACTCCACCAAAGTCCAATTGCTCGTACAAGCACCATCAAGGAGGCAAGTCGAGCTCATCCAAATCTTCTCCCAAGTCTCCAAGCCATGGGAAGCCTCACCTAGACCAAAGTTGCAAGCCATTGAAGCAAGCTTTGGTCAATTTGAAGATCCACTGCAAATTGAACCTTCAAACCTTCAAAGGGCTTCTTTCCACTAAGCTACCTAATGGAAGCGCTGATAGCCTCTGATGATGTATGAATCAAAATAGAGCTTAGGTTGAAACTTCTTTTGTCCTTTGTGAAGGGAATTGTAATTTCATTGAAATTACATTGTTAGATATTTTTCTCTATGCTCCTAGATGGTGTGGGTTGAATTCTAGCTTTATCCGAGCTCTAGTGAGCTTGGATCAAGCCATGGATGATGAATTATCTCTGTTTCTCACAGGCAAAGGTAGAGAAGAATCATGGACTATCCATCCCGCATGTTTTGGATGGGCTGTCCTGATTAAACATGCTAGATCTGTTGAAAATTACCTTTAGAGCCACAGGTTTTATCCTAATAGTCCGATCCTTGATCGGACAACCAAGGAGAAAGCATAGACGCATGAAGATGATTTGACAAAAGAAATTAGATGGTGAAAATAGCATGAACAACTAAGAAGTATTAAGATCAAGAAAACAAACTCAAGTAATTTAGTATCCTTGTCGGTGAAGCTTCCAAAAAATTTATAATTAAATATAGAAAATCATAAAATTATAAATGGGAGCTTAATTTAAAAATATAATTTAGTGAGAAATAATATTAAATTATTTCTAATTGATTTTGAATAGTGAATTTTCCTTATTAGATTTAATAAAATTAATACTCTAATCATTTCATTTATTAACTCCAAACTTCTCAGGCATGTTTAGTGGGATGACTTCTACCTCCCCTAATTTTCATGGAATTTATTAATGAGTTAATTAAGGAAATAATAAATGAATCCCTAATCACCATCTTAATGTAATTAAGTGTAATTAAGCATGTAAATAGTGGTTTAATCACTAAATTAAGATAATTAAGCATTATTTAAGTGAAGAGGAGGTTTATGGAATGGGTTTGGGGTATTTCCCCTAATTTATTCCCTAAACCTCCCTTTCTTCCTCAATTCAAACCTAATTAATGATTAATCCACTAATGATCTACTTAATTAGCTTAATCAAATTTTTAAAATCAATATGAACTTGATCAATCTCTTTCTGGGTAGATCCTTAGGTGTTCAAAAACTAAGGTAAATTTAAGAAAACTATTTCTAACTCACATGTCTCGAGAAAGTTATGAAAGTACTTAATTAAACTCATTAGCTTAATTAATCAATAATTGTGAGCCAATTGCATTAGGTCCCTTTCTTTCCTAGGTGCATTGCAAATTTAAATTCCATATGGTTGCATATCATATGTTGGCTCATAATTATTAGGTTAATTATGTTAAAGTGGTGTAGGTAAGGGGTAATTAATGGACTTAACTTACACCTTAACTTAAACAAAACATAAAATCAACTTAATGGTTCTAAAACTAAACTAAATCAATTCACATATGGGGAAATGGTTTAGGACCAGCAATCTCTTTTCACATTTCCTAAATCAAATTCAAAACAAAATAAAAAATCTCTTTAAGAAATGTTGATTCTCTTTAAATGATCTTGTTTCATAAGATTGTCTTACCTTCTAAGTTGAATCCTTCATAATTAGAAAATTCTAACATTAAAGACTAGCTAAGACATGTCACACAAGCCTTAAATGGCACACACATTAGGCTAAGTCATAATTTCTAGCTCTATGTTAGGGTGGTGCATGGATTGATGCCTGATTTTATTTTATGATATAATGTTTTAGTCTGGATGTTAGGGTGTATGTGAGTAGTCTAGATGATAGGATGATCTTAGTCTAATCATTGTCTTCTCCAGGGGATTATGCTTAAGGGTCCCTATGATAAAAATAATAAATGCTTTTGTTGTGTAGGTTGCTTATACACTTAAGCATAATCCAAATTAGAATATGTGGACTTGGTTACCCATGTGTGGGGTGCTAAGTCTAATTTATTCCTATAAATTTTTGGGATTGTGTGGTATGTTTAGCTAATCTTTGTTTTGCAGCTTTAGCAAGATTTACTTTCCCATTTTCATGTAATTTTGGAATTGAAATTTGGAATGAATGTTATGGGGGATTAGGATGAACAATGGTCATAAGAATGTCTTATGCACCATGTATAGCAACTACATCCCAACCAAAAAGAAGGAAAAAAGAAAGAAAAAAAGGAAAGAAAAAAAGAGAGAAATGAAGAATGAAGACCCCCATAACATGAATTCCTTTTTTATTGTAATTAATTCATTTGTAATCCAAGTTGTATAAGGGTAGAGCTTGGCTACCCATTTATTTTTAGGTTTGTGTGCTGGAGCCCAACCATAAAGGCTTCTTATTCTTTCGCGCTAGCTTTATAAAATTGCTTGATGTTTGTTTAGCTTGTGCATTAAGTCGTGCCTTGGCCCTTGCCAAAGCTCCCTAGATTTAGGATCTGAGGTTGTTGTTCCTCATTAGTACAAGCATAAATCCTCACCTCTTAGAAATTTCCATGATCTTGTGTTGTGGAATTGTATGCCTTAGATTTCTAATAAAAATTCAACTCAAACATGTAATCCTTCTCAAATTTCAAAAATATAAAGCCCAACCATAGGATAGTTTGGGATGCTCACTAGGTTTTCTAGTATCATAAGCATCCCCTACTCATCTCCTTTTGGTTTCAATAATAACTCCCTCCTTTTGAACAATCCCACTTGATTTTCCAAAATAACCAATTTGTTGATAGTCCTATCTTTGAAATCTTTGGAGATAATGATCATTTACCTTAAGTATTCTTAAGGAATCCCATTCCTTGAGATGTAATTAACTTCGGGGCTTGCCTCATGGGAACTTAATGAATGGGTTAAAAATAAACCCTACTTTATTTTCCATGTGAAGTAGGAGATCTAGTACATTGACCCATTATCTTTAGTCCTCATTGTGATTGGGTCCATTGTAGGATGGTGACTTTTGTCTCTAGAGATAGTACATCATTCCTCAATGTCACACCCGATCACCCTAATGAGTACATCTACGGATCTACATGGTGTCCTAATAATATACACAATATTTATATTTCAAATTTGCAAGTTTGAGAAATAAACACCACACATCCCTCGCATTCTCCACCTCAGATATCTTAGTTATGATGTTGTTCTGTCAGGTTACATTCTTAAAGTTCAGGGTTAGTATATAATTTAGATTTAGAGTTTAGGGTTTACAGTTTCAAATTTAGGGTTTAAGGTTGCAAGTTTTAGGGTTTAGGGTTTAGGGTTTAAGATTTAAGCTTTATGGTTTTTGGGTTTAGGGTTTAGGGCTTAAGGTTTATGGTTTTAGGTTTTAGGGTTTTAGGGTTTAGGGTTTAGGGTTTATGGTTTATGATTTAGGGTTTAGGGTGTAAGGTTTAAGGAATAAGATTTAGGGTTTAGGGTTTTAGGGCTTAGGGTTGTAAGTTTAGGGTTGTAGGTTTAGGGTTTAGGGTTTAGGGTTTAGGAGTTAGAGTTTAGAGTTTTTTGTAAAATGAAGTAAATCGATAGGTTTAGGTTTATTTAGTTTATTTTTTATTTATTTGAGTTTATTTTATTTTATATTTTTATTTAGTTTAATTTATTTACTTTAGGTTTATTTATTTTAGTTTAGGTATTAGATTCAGGTTTATTTTTTAGTTGGGTTTTATTTTTATTTTATTTTAAGGTTTAAATTTTTCTTTTTATTTTAGGGTTTAGGTTTAGGTTTTTATTTTTAATTTTTTATGTTTTTGTTTTAGGTTTTTTTTTAAAGTTTATTTTTATGTTTTATTTTTTAGTTTAGGTTTTGGTTTATTTTTGTTTATTTTATTTTATTTAGTTGAGGTTTAGGTTTAAGTATAATTTATTTTAGATTTATGTTTAGGTTTTATTTATTTTAGTTTAGGTTTAGGTTTATTTTATTTTGTTTATTTTATTTTTATTTTAGGTTTAGATTTTTTTAGTTTAGGGTTTAGGTTATATTTTTTATTTATTTTTAGGTTTATTTTTTAGGTTAAGGTTTTTATTTAGTTTTTCTTTTCTTTTATTTTATGTTTATTTTATTCTTATTTTACGTTTAGTTTTAGTTTTAGTTTACATTTAGTTTTTATTTTATTTAAGTTTTATTCTTTGGTTTATTTTATTTTAGTTTAGTTTAGGTTTATTTATTTTATTTTAGTTTATTTTATTTTTTATTTTATTTTATTTTAGGTAGGTTTAGGTTTTAGTTTAGGTTTTTTATTATTTTTTTATTTTATTTTTTTTAGGTTTAGGTTTCTTCATTTATTTTATTATTAGATTTTATTTAGTTTAGGTTTAAGTTTTTAGGTTTTAGGGTTTAGGGTTTAGGGTTTAGGGTTTAAAGTTTAGGGTTTTAAGGTTTGGGTTTTAGGGTTTAGGGTTTCGGGTTAGTGTTTATGGTTTAGGGTTTGGGGTTTAGTATTTAGGCTTTAGGGTTTAGGGTTTTAGGGGTTTTAAGGGTTTAGGTTTAGCTTAGGGTTTAGGCTTAGTTTAGGGTTTAAGGTTTATGATTTTTAGGGTTTAGGGTTTAGGGTTTTAGCTTCACTTATGGTTTAAGGTTTAGGTTTTAGGGTTTATGATTTTGGGTTAGGGTTAGGGTTTAGGGTTTAGTGTTTAGGGTTTAGGGTTAATTTAGGGTATAAGTTTTTTTAGGGTTTAGTGTATAAGGTATAGGGTTTAGGGTTTAGGGTTTAATGTTTAGGATTTAGGGTTTAAGGTTTAGGATTTTTTTAATTAAATAAATCATTAGGTTTAGGTTTATTTAATTTATTTTTTATTTATTTTGGTTTTTTTATTTTTTATTATTATTTAGGTTTATTTTATTTTTAGTTTAGTTTAGGTTTTTATTTATTTTATTTTAGTTTATTTTTATTTATTATTTTTATTTATTATTTAGGTTTAAGTTTAGGTTTTAGTTATTTCATTTTTTATTTTATTTTATTTAGCTTTAGGTTTATTTATTTATTTTGTTATTAGGTTTTATTTAGTTTATGGTGGCCACCCATGTGGTTTGAGACTTTGTTCAGCGGATGAGCAAATTCTCCCTTCGTTCAGTAAATCTAAGATAGGTCATGGATAATATAAGCTCCTTCTCAATATGATCTCTCACAAACCAACAGGGTCCATGATAGATAAACAAATTTATTCATTGGTGGATTAGGAATTCAAGCCTCCAATGGCCCCTTTTCCTAAGCATCCTCTTTAGATTGAGAACTCCCATAGAAATTTCCGGTACACTTGAATTGAGATAAGTCCCGTTGCACTCTCCTTAGTTTCTTAGGTTGGGCTTTTGCCACAAATAGATTACAATCATTTTTCTTTGAAGATGTCGATACTACATTCTTTTTCTAAGATGCAAACGTCATAGGTCGAGTTGGCATGCTACTTTGCTAATGTGACACTCGGTGGTTATTCAAAAGATGTGAGTCCATGCTTTCTTCCCTAAATTAACAGAAAGGAACCCCTTTGGTTGGATAGTTCTCCCCTCAGTTAAGAAACTACTCCCTTTGGATTGATAAATCGGTAGGTTAAAAGGCATGGGCCCTACCTGTAGTCCATCACAAACTGATGGGATCCATCAAATATACTTAAGAAATAAAATTAATTTTTATTATCTTTGAGTTGATTTAAGTCCCTTAGAGGCATTCACTCAGTAGTTAGCTTAAGGTCGGGTTCAATCCATTGCTTCGCCAATAGATCACCCCAGCGACTGATGCCTACTTTGGAGGATGCAAGTTTACTATGTTTTCTTCCTAGTACAGTCGTTGCACACCTAATGGCAACCCGTTGGTTGAATAGTCCTACTATGTGGTTGATTGACTACCCCTTTGGATTGATAAATCGTAGGCCAAAATGACTCTCTACTCTCATGCAAACTAGGTCCATCTCAAAATTAAAAAATTTAAAATCTAAAACAAAATCAATCAAACCTTCCCCAGTGGAGTCAAATTAAAAAATCAAATCAATCAACTTCTCCTTAGAAAGATGCAAAATCAACCAAACTCCTAGAGTGGAGTCAAATCAAACAAAGCAAATCAATCATCTTCTCCTCGCTGATATGTAAATATTTCCAATCTCCCTAATGGAGTCAATTCAATCCAACCCAAACATGTTCCTTTAGTGGAAGGTTTGATCTACCCCGGATTCCAAATTTTAATCCACAATTTTACAACCTCATCCCTAATGGATGACTTGAACCTGCTTCTCTAGTGGAAGGTTCACATTCTCTATCCCTAGTTGATTCCCCACTTCACTCTCTTATATTTTTGACATGAGTAGAGTCACATTTTACTAAGATCTTGATTCTTTATGCACCTCGAGTTTAGGAGTAGATAATTTCTATTAGTCCTTATGATCATTCTACATTGTTGATCATCTCATCAACCAAATGTCTGTACCTTCTCACCCCACCTATTGTTTATTGACCTCCCTTTTGGAGTGAGCTTTCAACTTCTCCATCCCTAAAAGGACTCTCTAAACACTAAGAGTTCTTAGTATTAAGAAACTTCTAGTGATTAGTTGAACACTTAAACTTATGAGACACTATAGCACCCAAGAGTGGGTAATATTAAAATTTTCAAAACTTAAATTTTAATTTTAAATAGAAAATTAGATTTTGATTTTATAATGATAAGATATAATTCTAAATGCAAAAAAAATAAAATACAATAAAGTAAATAGAGACAAGAGGCACACGATTTTTTACGTGGTTCTACAAATCGTAATCCACTAGCCACCTAGGAATCCACTAAATGAAAATGGTTTACAAAAGTACTCTCTATAATGGGGCAAGTACCCTACAACAATATGTACTCTCTACAAGGCGGTACAACCCCAAAATAAATTTTACAACACAAAAAAAAAATACAAAATAATAAATTTTGATAAAGTAAATCTCTCACAAATATACCAAGAAATCAAATTCAAAAGTGATCTCACAACTTATAAATGATCACTTTACAACTCAAAAAAATTTGGCAAGCAAAATGCTCACTTAATAAAAATAAATATCTTAAAGTGATCTTACTAGGATGTTTAAGTTATTATAATTTGTAGAATAATACAAAATGATTTCAAAATAAATTCACAATATTCTTTTTCATGATAAGATAAATTTCAGCAAAGAGTAATTTTTTTTTTTAACCAAAAAGATTCTTTCAATTAATGCTAATGATCACAAAATAAAAAAAATAAGTATATGATAGATCTAAGTTGGCTAGTAAGCTTTCAATTAAAAAAAAAGAGAGATCTAGAAAATATGAAAATAATTTCAGCACAATAATTTATTTTAAAATGCTTAAAATAGATCTAAGAATAAATGATCTTTCAAAATAAGACCAAAGAAGAAATATTTCAAGAAACCAAAAGAAATTTGTAGGAAGCTAAAAATTTCAGCAAGTTGAAATAGATCCTACAAATTATCACAAGAGTTTTTCACCAAAAAAAATGATTGAGAAGCTTTGATGTGAAAACCAATGTTCAAAGACTAATCCACCAAAAGTATAAATTAGAAAGAAGAAATAGATGGTGAAAATAGCATGAACAACTAAGAAGTATTAAGATCAAGAAAACAAACTCAAGTAATTTAAAAGGCTTGCTTGTTGAAGATGTTGAAGCTTCCAAACCAAGGATTTGATCTTGCAATATTTGGAGAACACTTGGAAAGAACATTTAAGAGATTTTCTCTTAGATTTGCTGGAGAGATTTTGAATTTTGAATGAGGGATGCTTTCATGAAGAGAATGAGGGCTATTTATAGGCAAGAAGGTCATTTAAAAAATTATTTCAAAGAAATATATTATACAACCTCATGCTATCATGTGATAATTTAATATTCAATAAAAATATAATTTATATTAAACAAATATTAAATTTAGCAGCAAAATTCGGCTATTCACATGGGAAAGTCAAAAGTAATCACATGTAGCTCTTAATATATTCAAAGCATGCATGCATCCATTATTAAAATCAAGTAATGTTTAAAAATCATAATAAATTCAATTTTAATGCAAAGTGGGTCATGTAACCACTTATTTTAAAGGAAAAATCCAAGGAATCCGATGGAGATAAAATCAGATATTAATTCTTTGATTAAACAATGACTTTGGCTAAAATACAAAATTTTATATATTTTTTTGTGACATGTGATATTTAAAAATGATATAATTTATATATAATCATAAATATGTTAGTTATCATATAACCAGCAAATTAAATTAAAATACCTAATTATATTAAGTAAATAAAATAATTATACTTAATAGTTATGATCATTTATTACTTTGACAATTTTATTGCTATGTAGAAAAACATATAATTGAATGTTAATTAAATAAAGATTTATATAAATTAACCTCATTAAAATAGTATGTTAGGTTGTGAGCAAATTGATTCATGCCAAAGAACTCATATGAATAGTCATATAACCTAAAATCATGAGCTTCACATTATCCCTTTCATTCTTTTATTCTTACAAATTCTTCTAACAATTTGTGAGATGTATTGGATATGTAATTTGATATATTTGAAACACATAAAAATATTCATTAGAACATCCAAGCATTTGTTTATTGTCATCAAAATTAATCAAATTGAACATGAGGCTAATTAAGCCAACAATCTCCCCTTTTGATGATGACAAACTAATGTTGGGTATTGATTTTGATGAAGGTGCAAATTGACCTTTCATCATAGTTTTGAAAGAAATTCTATTAAAAAAAATTATGCATATGAGATGAATAATGTTGCTCCCCAAATGTATGCATTAAATAGACTTAATATTAACCAACATTTTACTCTTCTCCCCTTTTGACAACATCAAAAGTGAGAACAAACTACATACAATTTTAAATATTAGGATCTAACATTCCAAGCATGCATCTTAAAGTACAAAACGTTCTTACGGTAAGGGTTTTGTAAAAAATATCTGTAATTTGTAAATCGGTTAATAAAATTAATATTAACATCACCTTTCAAAACATGATCCCTAATAAAATGATGTCTAATTTCTATATGCTTGGTTCGAGAGTCTTTGGATAAGATTTTTTGTTAAACTAATAGCACTAGTATTGTCACATTGAACTAGAATGTGATCTTGCTTAATACCAAAATCTTCTAATTATTGCTTTAACCAAAGGACGAGCAACGAAACTGCAGGTATGTACTCACCTCGGGTGGATAAAGCTACAATTTTGTTTCTAGATGACCAAGACACAAGTGATGATCCTAAAAATGACATATACCGGATGTGCTTTTCTATCTACTTTGCATCCTACAAAATCGACATCATAGGCAATCAAATCACATGATAAAGAATTTTAGGATACCATAAACCTAACCTAGTAGTGCCTATCAAATACCGAAAGATACGCTTGCTATTAAATGAGATTCTTTGGGTTGGCACGAAAATGAGCACACAAACAAATAGCAAACATAATATCAGCCTACTAGCGAAGGTATAAAAGTGAACCTATCATACTCCTATAAAGTTTTTTGATCAGATTTTCCTAATTCATCTAAATCCAATTTTATAGATGGGCTCATAGGAGTTTTACTAGATTTAAAAATATTTTCATGTCAAACCTCTCAAGCAATTCATTTATATACTTAGTTTGACAGATGAATGTGCCATTTTCTTGTTGCTTCACTTGAAGACCTAAGAAAAAATTAAGTTCTCCCATCATACTCATTTCAAACTCTTTAGACATCAAAGATGAGAACTCATGGCATAAAGATTCATTTGTACTTCCAAATAATATATCATCTACATACACTTGTACCAATCAAATCATCATCTATGCTCTTAAGGAATAAGGTGGTATCTACTCGCCTTTCTAAATCCATGATCTATCAAAAGTTACTTAACCTATCATACCAAGCATAAGGAGCCTGTTTTAAACCATATAAGGCTTTCTTTAATTTATGCACATGATTTGGAAAATCAAGGCTCTCAAATCTAGGTGGTTGCTCTATAAATACATTTTGGTCAATAAATCCATTCAAAATTGCACTTTTGACATCCATTTGAAAAAGTTTAAAATTTCTAAAACAAGCATAAGCAAGGAGTAACCGATAGCTTCTAGTCTTGCTTCTGGTGCAAAAGATTCTTCAAAATCTATACCTTCAACTTGTGAGTACCCTTGTGCAACTAACCTAGCTTTATTTCTAATAATACAACCAATCATCTAGCTTATTCCTAAAGATCCATTTTGTTCCAATGACATTTTGATCTTGGGGCCTTGGGACTAATTCCCAAACATCATTTCTTACAAATTGATTTAACTCCTCTTCCATAGCAATAATCCAAAATTATCATTTAATGCTTCTTCTAAATTTTTAGGTTCAACCTCGGATAAAATCTTTGAATGATCTACAACTTCTCTACTATGCCTTCTAGTCATAACTCCTTTTGAAGGATCCCTATAATTAGTTCCTTTGGATGATTTTTATTATATTTCCATTCTTTAGGCAATGAATCATCCATATTATCTTCTAAAGATATTTTCTTAAAGTTATCAATCTCTTCATCAATCACTTCATTTCTAATAGGATCAATCAAATTTTCATCAAAAAATAACATGTATTGATTCTTCTACAATCATTTTTCTTTTATTGTAAACTCTATAAGCTTCTTAGAAAAGAGTATCCTAAGAAAATACCATCATCGATTTGCAATCAAACTTACCTAAATGATCTTTTCCATTATTCAAAATAAAGCATTTACATCCAAATACATGAAAGTGTTCAATCTTAGGCTTCTTTCCAAAAAAACAATTCATAGGGTGTCTTCTTCTTCAAAATTGGTCTAAAATAGATCCTATTCATTTACATAACATGCATTATTCTACTTCAAAAAATATTTTGGCAATTTATACTCATCAAGCATAGATCTACTTAATTCAATTAATATTCTATTTTTCTCTCTACTACTCCATTTTGTTGGGGAGTTCTAGGTGCAGAAAAATTATGTCTAATCCCATGTTCATCACAAAATCCTCAAATAATTTATTTTCAAATTAGCCACCATGATCGGTTTGAACCCTATTAATCAAAAGGCCTTGTTCTCTTTGAATATATTTAGAAAACTTTCTAAACTCACCAAAACATCATCCTTGTAAGTTACAAATAAAACCCAAGTATATCTAGAGAAATCATCAACAATCACAAAACCATAATTTTTTCCACCTAAGCTAGTGGTGCTAATAGGACCAAATAAATCCATGTGCAATAATTCTAGAGGTCTAGAAGTAGAAACAATATTTTTACTTTTAAATGAGCTTCTAGAATGTTTACCATGAATACATGCATCACAAACATAGTTTGAATGAAAATTTAATTTAGGCAAACCAACTACTAAATCAAGTTTAGCAATTTTATTAAGTGTGTGCATGTTAATATGACATAGTCTCCTATGCCATAACCATATATCATCATGAGTGCTTTTAAAACAAAGTAAGTTTAAATTTACATCATGAAAGCTATCTAAATCAATGACATAAATATTTTTGTATCTTTTTCCTACTAGCAAAACATTTTCATTATTTTTTATAATGCAATATGATGCATGGAATACTACATTCAAACCTTTATCACATAATTGACTAATAGAAATTAAATTATGTTTTAATCCTTCTACTAGAAAAACTTTATCTAAAGTGATAGAATTCTTACAAATAGAACCAATGCCAATGATTTTTCCCTTAGCATTATCTCCATATGTAACAAATCCTCCATCACTTGATTCTAAAGTTGTGAATTTATCTTTATCTCCGTCATATGTCTTGAACATCCACTCCAAGTACCACATGCCTTCTTTGATTTTGCTTTGAAGGCATTCCTACAAAATAAACTCACATGTTAACTTTTGGAACCCAAACATGTTTGGGTCCACATTCTAAATTTGAAGTAAGATATTTAGCATGCTGGTTTGTGTAGTGTTTGTACCTTTTGGTACCCATACATAAGATGATTGCTTAGTATTTTTGTATTTTACGTGCATAGCAATCAAATGAAATATGCCCTTTTTTATTGCAATAGTTGCACCAAACATTAGTGTTTGCATATGATTTAGAATGATAATTATAAGATATATGAGTGGGATGTGTATGATGCAAATAATTTTTATTAAATGTTTTCTTGATGAAGTATTATAATGAACTTGTGATTTTAAACATAATTCTAATCTTGCTTTTAATAAGATATTCTCTCTTTCAAGTTTACCTACAACTAAGGAACAATTTAATAAAGAAGTATTTTTACTTTTAAATTATCACATTCATTTTTAAATCACAAAATGCATATCTAAATTTTATGTTCTTTTCTAAGGTTTTGTATTTTCTTTTTAATTTTTATATTCAATAACTAAATCATTAAAAGCATCATCTAATTCATCATAAGATATATCATTACATACCTCTTGAGAATCTAAGTCAAATTCTCCATTTGCCATAAGACATATGTTGACCTCTTCATCGATGAGCTAGTACTTGATTCATTTGAATGGATTGGCCCATAAAGTCTTCTTCTTCTTATGGTACTTTTCTCCTTCATATTTTTTCTTTTGTTTACATCAATTTCTTTTCTTTGATTCAATAAGTTACGGACAATCACCTCTTATGTGTCGGGCTTTTTACAATGATAACAAATGATCCCTTCACTGTAGAAAATTTCTTAGTTTGAAATTTATAATTTTTTAGATTTTTATACCTTTGATTCTTCTTCCTTAGCAAGTTCCCAAGCCTTTTGGAAAGCATGACCACCTCATCACAATCACCATCCGAGCTTGAGGTGTTATGCTCATCACTATCATCAACTTGTAGTGCAATGGCTTTTCCTTTCTCCTTCTCCTTTTTTCTTTGAGTTATCCATCTTATCCCTTTGAGCAATAACTGTTCATGTGCTATCAAAGAACCCAAAAGGCGATCAAGTGGATAAGTAGATAAATCTTTAGCTTCACTAATAATATTACTTTAGCTTCCCATTCTTTTGGAAGACATCTAAGAATCTTATAAACTAAGTCTTGATTCCTATATGTTTTCCAAGAGAATGTAATGTGTTAATTATTTTCATAAATCTAGTATACATATCGAAATAGATTGAGAAGGAGACATATGAAATAACTCATAATCATGAACAAGTCTATTTATGTGAGCATCTCTAACTTCACTAGTTCCTTCATAAGTTATAATAAGTTTATCCCATATTTCTTTTTTTGTACTTAACATAGAAATTTTCATGTAATCATCGTAATAAAACAATGTAAAGTATTACAAGCCCCAGCATTTAATTCATCAAGTTCTCTTTCATATAGACCATTCCTCAAAAGGTTTTTCTACTTTAATGCCATTTACTTCTTGGGTGTATGATATTGATGTGTCAACATATACCACATGTGCATCTTGACCTCTTAAGAATGTACTAATTTTTTTCCAATAATCAAATGGTACACTATCTAAAAGTGGAGGTCTATGAGTGGATTGTCCCTCAGGTGAACCCTTGTGAAACCTTGTGCCATAGTGAAAAGATTTACTCTTGGATGTTAAGCCAATAAAGAGCCTGGCTCGATACCAATTAAGACACTATAGCACCCAAGAGGGGGGGGAATTGGGTAATATTAAAATTTTCAAAAAAAATTTTAATTTTTAAATAGAAAATTAGATTTTGATTTTATAATGATAAGATATAATTCTAAATGCAAAAAATAAAAATACAATAAAGTAAATAGAGACAAGAGGCACACATTTTACGTGGTTTACAAACCCAAAACCTACGTCCCTAGCACAGGCTAGGAATCCACTAAATGAAAAATGGTTTACAAAAGTACTCTATAGCAGCAAGTACAACCCTACAACAATATGTACTCTCCTGAGGTACAACCCCAAAATAAATTTTACAACACAAAAAAAATACAAAATAATAAATTTTGATAAAGTAAATCTCTCACAAATATACCAAGAAATCAAATTCAAAAGTGATCTCACAACTTATAAATGATCACTTTACAACTCAAAAAAATTTGGCAAGCAAAATGCTCACTTAATAAAATAAATATCTTAAAGTGATCTTACTAGGATGTTTAAGTTATTATAATTTGTAGAATAATACAAAATGATTTCAAAATAAATTCACAATATTCTTTTCATGATAAGATAAATTTCAGCAAGAGTAATTTTTTTTTTTAACCAAAAGATTCTTTCAATTAATGCTAATGATCACAAAATAAAAAATAAGTATATGATAGATCTAAGTTGGCTAGTAAGCTTTCAATTAAAAAAGAGAGATCTAGAAAATATGAAAATAATTTCAGCACAATAATTTATTTTAAAATGCTTAAAATAGATCTAAGAATAAATGATCTTTCAAAATAAGACCAAAGAAGAAATATTTCAAGAAACCAAAAGAAATTTGTAGGGAAATTTAAAATTTGTTGAAATAGATCCTACAAATTATCACAAGAGTTTTTCACCAAAAAAATGATTGAGAAGCTTTGATGTGAAAACCAATGTTCAAAGACTAATCCACCAAAAGTATAAATTAGAAAAGAAGAAATAGATGGTGAAAATAGCATGAACAACTAAAGTATTAAGATCAAGAAAACAAACTCAAGTAATTTAAAAGGCTTGCTTAGTTGAAGATGTTGAAGCTTCCAAACCAAGGATTTGATCTTGCAATATTTGGAGAACACTTGGAAAGAACATTTAAGAGATTTTCTCTTAGATTTGCTGGAGAGATTTTGAAGTTTGAATGAGGGAAGCTTTCATGAAGAGAATGAGGGCTATTTATAGGCAAGAAGGTCATTTAAAAATTATTTCAAAGAAATATATTATACAACCTCATGCTATCATGTGATAATTTAATATTCAATAAAAATATAATTTATATTAAACAAATATTAAATTTAGCAGCAAAAATTGGCTATTCACATGGGAAAGTCAAAAGTAATCACATGTAGCTCTTAATATATTCAAAGCATGTAGCATGCATCCATTATTAAAATCAAGTAATGTTTAAAAATCATAATAAATTCAATTTTAATGCAAAGTGGGTCATGTAACCACTTATTTTAAAGGAAAAAATCCAAGGAATCCGATGGAGATAAAATCAGATATTAATTCTTTGATTAAACAATGACTTTGGCTAAAATACAAAATTTTATATATTTTGTTAATTTTGACATGTGATATTTAAAAATTATGATATAATTTATATATAATCATAAATATGTTAGTTATCATATAATTAGCAAATTAAATTAAAATACCTAATTATATTAAGTAAATAAAATAATTATACTTAATAGTTATGATCATTTATTACTTTGACAATTTTATTGCTATGTAGAAAAACATATAATTGAATGTTAATTAAATAAAGATTTATACAAATTAACCTCATTAAAATAGTATGTTAGGTTGTGAGCAAATTGATTCATGCCAAAGAACTCATATGAATAGTCATATAACCTAAAATCATGAGCTTCACATTATCCCTTTCATTCTTTTATTCTTGCAATTTCTTCTAACAATTTGTGAGATGTATTGGATATGTAATTAGCAATTGATATATCACCACATAAAATATTCATTAGAACATCCAAGCATTTGTTTGTTATCATCAAAATTAATCAAATTGAACATGAGCTAATTAATTAACCAACCCCAGAGACTTAGAAGGTTATCATAGAATAGGTTATAGGTAGTCAAAATTGAAGTTTAGGAACACTAAAAATTTGGGTTTGGGTTGACCCGAATAATTTTTGGGTTGGGTTTAGGTTTAAGAAATTGACCCATTTGATTTTTTGGGTGTTATTAATTATTTGGCTCGATTTTATTTATTTTGACACGAAATTGACTACAATTATATTTTACACATGAACCTGATTTTGACTCAATTTTGACTCAAATTTGACTTAAAAAATGTATCATTTTGGTCATGTCGGGTCAATCAGGTTGAAGTAGAGTTGGGTTTAGTTTTATATTTAATAAATGGGTTTAAAATTTAATAAACATTTATTTAACAAGGGGTATGAGGAAGATTTGCCTATATCTTAAACCCAATCCTTGCTTTTCAACTTCAAATTTAAATCTCAAATCAATTACTCAATTGATTATAAATTATGAATCAATTCCAAATCAAATCTTAAATCAATTTAACTTGATTTTTCTCAAATCTTAGAATCAATTAATCAAATCTTAAATCAATTCCAATCAATTGATTTTCAAATCATGAATCAATTTATCTTAAATCAATTTAAATTGATTTTCAAATCATGAATCAACTTAAACTTAAATCTTAAATTCAATTTAATTAATTTTCTCAAATCATAAATCAATTCAAATCATGAATCAATTAAATAATTGAAACCCATTATCAATTAAATAATCTTTTTATTTTGGTCTCAACTTATGGACTTAGCTAATAATCAAATCACTCCAAACTCAAAGATTTTCTTATAACTCATTTATCTTCAAATTGATATTCACAAATATAAATGAAATATAAATTCAAATAACAAAACTAAATTCAAAAATCAAATCAAATTCTAAAAATCCCTTTAAGTCAAATTCTTGAACTTACAAATCATTTTAAAATCAATCCAAACCTTGGATTTTATCTTTAAACAATCATTCCTTCAATCACATGCCCAAATATAAAACATAAACTTCATCAAACCAAAATCAAATCAAACCCATGATCCTTTGAATATAGAATTGTCAAATGAATCAAAACCCATTTGACTCCAAATCACTTGCAATTGGATTTATCAATCATAAGTCCATGAGAGTTCAACCAAACTTTAATAAATTAATTCCAATTGACCCACTTTGGCTCACTTAACCCATAGTGACCTAAAGACATTTTGAGCAAGTAATCCAACCCAAATTATTGAACTAAGCTCATATTTTCATTATGAGCGAATCATCCTAGGATGATCAATCAATCAAATTGGGTAAAACCAAGTCAAACCTAGCCTTTGACCAAGTCACATAGCCAAATGAAACCTAAACTTTAAATCCACCATATGCCAAATTGAAACCATTGATCTAAACTAGTTCATAATCAATGATTGAACTTGACCAAGCCATTGCCAAATCAAGCTTAATTATCCACTTGACCTAAGTTGACTCAAGTTGACCTAAGTCAAAATGGGTTAAAAATCTAAAATTGATTTGTAAATATTAATTGATTGTGAACTTGAAGCTTCAATTTGGTAATTATTTCAATTGACCATGAACCCAATTTGAGTTAAAAGGTCAAATCAACTTGAAATCAAACCAAACCAAAATTGATTGAAACCAAAGCTTGCAATCAAATGATCAATGCTAAACCAAGATTATTATGGATCAAATTGGTCAACTTGACCCATGACCTAAATGAACCAAAACCAAATATAATCCAATTTAAACTAGATGATACCCATAGGCTCTAAATGATCATTTGAACTTCTCAACCCATGATTTGATCCAATTTGATCAATTGGCTAAACCAAATTGATTTTGACTTTAAGTCAAATTGAACCAATTCAAACCAAGTGAACTCCAAATCACTTGGATATTATTTTAAATCATCTCAATCCAAATCAAAATCAAGGCTGACCACTTTAATGAAATGATATGATCAAATTTTTTGTTTGGTCATATTTTTCAGGCCACTTGGCATTAGTGGTCCACGTGGACACTAAGGAGGGTGGTGAACATAAATCTTGGGTCCATTAACCCAAGCGGACCCCTAATGGGGTGAGCACTTGGAATCACTAATGCCTTTTTGGCACTCACTCTCCTTCCCTCCTACATAATGAATCATATGGGTGTAATTAATCAAACAATACAATTACATTTATAGTCTTCTTGTTAATAAAGAGATATACTTCATTCCCACTTAAACCATAAGCACTTAATTTGATTAAGCTCTAAGAATTGAAACCAAGCATTCCTAAGCTTCCCAAAGCCATTTCCAAGCTTCCTTAATTTCTCCTTCTTTATTTTACTTAAAGTCAAGATAATGGAGGTGAAGTGAAGATCCAACTCATCCAATTCTCGACTAAACCCAAATTAATCTTGTAAGCACCATCAAGGGACCTCATAGAGCTCAATCAAGTTGTTTCCCAAGTCACCAAGCCATGGGAATGAGGACTTTGATCAATGTCAATTTCCATTGAAGGGGAGCTTCATCAATTGAGCCATCCACTTCAAATCAAAGCTTGATACCTTAGGCTTCATCTAGATGAACTACCTCCCTTTTATATGGGGTATTGCTCAAAACTAATCTAAAATAAAAATTATTTTTACTTTGTGAAGGGAATTATAATCCCATCAAATCTTTGATACCATGCTTTTGCTCCTTCAAAGGTGTGGGTGAGTTTGAACTCCATCCTTTTGAGCTCGAATAGGTGACAATCAATGGAATTCTCTGCTTGGGAGGAGCTAGATCACACACTATTTATTCTACGTGATTTGAACGGATGGCTATGATTAAATCATGATAGATCTCCCTTTAATTTAAGACTAAATTATGAGATTAATTGTGGCCGTTCGACCTTAGATAAAATGGCCCATGGAGAAAGCACATCCGGGTTGGTGACTTTAGGATGTAACTTAAATAAATCCCATCATGCCATGTGGAAAGCGTCTTTGCGTCAATTTCAAGTAGTACTAGATTATTTTTAATTACAATTAATTAATTTTTAATGCTAAAACTTCAAAACATAGAGAAAATTCAAAAAAATACTAACTCAGTTCAATTTAAAGATAATTCATTAAGGAATAATATAAAATTAAGGTTAATTAATTTTGAAAGTAACATTTACTCAATTTAGGTTTTAATAGAAATTTAGTAATTTACTCCTTTACATTAATTCTTAGGGTTAATTAAGATGACCTCACCACCATGATTTTCTTGGAATTTATTATTTTAGTTAGAATTGCTCATCCAATCCCTCTTTAAATAAATGATTAATTAACCTATTAAATAGTGATAAATTCATTAATTAAGTTTGTTAACCATCATGAAATAGTGAATGGACTTTGGGAATGAAATTATGATTTATTTTCCAAATATTTTCTCTTAAGTTTATTTCATTTGGATAAAGACTTAATTAATTTACAAATTGATTAATGATTTAATCACTTCATTAAATGGCTTAATTATATAAACCCAAAACCAAATTATTCCAAAACTTAATCATTTTAATCTTTGGTAGATTCTTAGGTGTTATAACTAAGAGGCTTCAAAGGAAATTATAAACAAACTACATGTGGATGGTTATAGTTAATTAAATTTAGCTTAATTAATCAATAATTACAATTGCATTAGGTTTATTTCTTTGGTGCATTGTTGATTTAAATTCCATGTGGTTGCATATCATATGTTGGCTCATAATTACTTGACTAATTATGTTAGGTGGTGTTGGTAAGGGGTAATTAATGGATTTAACTCATACCTTTTAAACAAAACATAAAATCAACATAATTGTTCTAAAATTAAACTAAATTAATTCACACATGGGTTGGGACCAACAAACACTTTTCACATTTCCTAAGTCAATTCAAATTCAAAAATAAAAATCTCTTTAAAGAATTTTTGAATCACTTTAAATGATCTTATTTTATATGATTGTCTTTAGGAATTAATTAAGGTGAACAAAGTCATGTACTTACATCACTTTATTTCTTTCCAAGCATGCTAAATTTTGTTTTCCATATGAAATCATGCATTCATTTCTTTTTAAAAGGAATCAATTAAATAAAATGTTTTCTTTTATGTTAAATTGTATATTTTGGCTAAAGTTAAGAATATGAGTGGCTATTATCACTATTAAACCAAAAATTATTTTCCAAAACTTATAAATTAAAGATTATGAATGAGTGATACTTTATTAGTACTTATAAGCTTGCATGTGATTATAGCATGAGATGTGTTTTATGTTTCTTCTCTTCTCTTAACATGGATTTGAATAGGATTTATAAAGTGTATAGTTTATTTGAAAAGAACATAACATTTAAATCTATTTATGCATTCTATGTTATAACTTAAGAAGGATCCTCACATTACATATGTAAATTATACAACCAAATCAAACAAACAAAGATCTTTTGCATGGTTTTTCATCCATTTATTTCTTTTTGTTTATCTACATGTATTTAAGAAAAATGGTATATAGTGGACATGGCGGTGCTTTAAGTAGCCCCAAGTAAGTCATGTACCTTAAGTTGTAAAACAATGGCAATGTACTCACTTATCTTTTTACATATGGATGTGCATTATGTTAATGGATAAAGAATTCTTTTACATAATAAGACATACATTCATAGAATATCAAGTTTAAATCATATCTCTTAGCATTAGATCAAGGTGTGCTAAAATTTGCATTATGTAAAGTTATGCTTAGGATTTAAATGCATGGTATACATGGTGGAAAGAAATAAAGGGTTGTGTGTTATGTGATAGTAATTCACCTTATTAATTAAGATGCCTTTCTTATTGAATAAGGCTATTTAGAGTAAATCTAAACTTAAGGTTAATTAAAACACATAATAAAATATACATTAAGAAAAAGTCATTAATGAATCTTCTTTAGAAATTACTTAAGGTAGGGATGAAAGAGAAGTTCTCTTCTCTTTTCTTCTCCTTACAACATTTAGTAACTTAGTGTAGGTTCAGTCAAACTAAATCAAATCACAAAACTAAAATTGACAAATCAACTAATCATTTAAACTAAAACCACCTTCAAAATTAAACCTCTCACACTTAGGAAATCTCAACCTTAAAAGTTACACAAACTTAAATTACACATTAGGCTAAGTCATCATTTTATAGTTCTATATTAGTGCATGGTTTGATGCTTGATTTTATTTTTGTGATGTAATGTTTTTTAGGCGGATGTTACTGCATGTGTGTTAATGATAGGATGATCTTAGTAATCATTTCTTAGTACTTAAGCATTATAATAAAAATATAAATTCTTTTGCTATGGGGTTGCTTATACCCTAAGCATGATCCAAACTAGTTTCTGTAGTTTAAGTCCAAATTATTCATATAACTTCTTGGGTTGTGTGGTATGTTTAGCTAATTACTATTTTGCAGGTTTAGTTAGATCTATCATTCCCATTTTAATATAAAATTTTCAATTAAGATTTGTAATGAATATTATTGGTGATTAAGGTGAACATTTATCGTAAGACCATGTCTTATGTACCATGTGAAATGGAGCAAACATCCCAAGTCAAATCAAAAGGAAAAATAAAGAAAAAATGAAGAAATGAATAAATGAAGAAATGAAGAATGAATACCCCCATAACATGAATTCCTTCTAAATTGTAATTATTCATTTGTGATAGGGTTGTATAAGGGTGGTTTATTTTCCTTTTGGTTTGTGTGGTGGTGATTATATCGGCCTCTTAACCTTTTGCTCTTATTTTATAAATTGATTGATGTTTTATTTAAGATTTTCCAATTAGGATGGAATTATTTTCTTAGTTTCTTAATTGCTTATTGGTTGTTGAATGGCCTTAATGCGATTTTACTCTTAGAGAAAAATAAATTTTCTATCCAATTAATAAACTCAAAATTAAATAAATCATAACCTCACCTAAAAATGGACATAAATCAAGATAATAAAATATTTTAGTTGGATGTTGTATGTCTCATCATGCATAAAACATGCTTCACTCTTGCTAATGGTGGGCTTCCACCTTTGCTAGAGAAAATGGATTGACCAGAGCCATGGTAAAAACACACCTTCTTTTCTTTTTTTGGCCATGATTTCATGCATTAGGCATATGAAATCTCATAGCACTTTAAATAAAAATGTCTAAAAATAAAAATAAAACTTAATAAAATTTGCATTAGGTTAAGTCATGACTTCATGCCCTTCTTGATCTAGTCTCTTAAGGAGTGAGTTTAAGGACTTAGTCACTTTTCTAAATAAATAATAGAGCCATCTTGCAAAGCATAAGACTTGTACATATATTTTCATAGGAGGTTAATTGGCATTGGTTGTAAGTCCAATGGATGGTTTATTCTCTTGGAGATGAACCATATACCCATTTTCTTAGATTTAAGTTGCCAGCCCCAAAGTAAATTTAGGATTTGAGGTTGTTCTTTCTATGCTTAAGAATAAATTCTCACCTCTTAGGCATTTGATGATCTTGTGTTGTGGAATTATAAGCCAGATTTTAATAAAATTCAACTCAAACATATAATCCTTCTAAAATTTCAAAAATATAAAGAACCATATGATAGATTGGGATGCTCACTAGGTTTTAATATGAGCATTACTCATCTCCCTTTGGTTTTTAATAACTCCCTCCTTTTGAACAATCCCACTTGATTTTCCAAAATAACTAATTTGTTGATAGTCTATCTTTGAAATCATTGGAGATAATGATAATTTACATTTGAGAGTATTCTTAGGAATCTCATTCTTAAGATGTAAATAACATGGGGCTTAGGAACTTAATAGTCGGTTCAAAATAAACCTACTTTATTTTTTTGTGAAGTAGGGAAAGATCTACAGTACATTTGAAGACCCATTGGAGTCCTCATTAGGTGATTAGGTCCATTATAGGATGGTGACATTATCTCGAGATAGTACATCATTTCAATTGATCACCCCAATGATTACAGTGAATCTATGGTGTTCCAATAATATACATAATTTTTTATTTATCAAATTTGCAAGTTTGAAATAAACACCACTACCTAGCATTCACTTATTTTTAGCGGAGTTTGATGATGATGTTCTTGTCATTAGGTTTTCCCATTATTAAAGTTCAGTGTTAGTTTATGATTTAGGGTTTAAGGTTATTTTAGTGTTTAGGGTTTAGGGTTTAGGGTTGTAGGTTTTAGGGTTTAGGGTTTAGTGTTTAGGCTTTAAGCTTTAGGCTTTCTAGGTTTAGGGTTTAGGGCTTAGTGTTTAGGGTTTTAGGGTTTAGTATTTAGGGTATACAGTTTATGATTTAGGGTTTAGGGGCTTAGGGTTTAGGGTTTAGTTAATTTAGATTAGGGTTTTTTTGGGTTTAGGGTTTAGTTTAGTTTAGGGTTTAAGGTTTAAGGTTTACTTATTTGGTTAGTTTTATGTTTTAGGGTTTAGGGTTTAGGAGTTAGGGTTTAAAGTTTTTTTTTAAATTAAGTACATAGATAGGTTTTGGTTTATTTAGTTTATTTTTAATTTATTTGAGTTTATTTTTTTATTTTTATTTAATTTAATTTATTTATTTTAGGTTTATTTATTTTAGTTTAGGCTTTTAATTTTAGTTAATTTTTTAGGCTTAGGTCTATTTTTTAGTTATTTATTTTTATTTTATTTTAAGGTCTAAGTTTTACTTTTATTTTAGGTTTAGGTTTAGGTTTTTTATTTAGTTTTATGTTGGTTTTAGGTTTTTTATTTTAGGTTTATTTTTAGGTTTTATTTTTTAGTTTAGGTTTAGGTTTATTTTTTATTTATTTTATTTTATTTAGTTCAGGTTTAGGTTTAAGTATAGTTTATTTTAGATTTATGTTTAGGTTTTATTTATTTTAGTATATGTTTAGGTTTATTTTATTTTATTTATTTTAATTTTAATTTTGGTTTAGATATTTTGAGTTTAAGGGTTAGGTTATATTTTATATTTATTTTTATATTTTATTTTTAGGTTTATTTTTTAGGTCTAGGTTATTATTTAGTTTTTTCTATTTTACTTTTGGTTTATTTTATTTTTATTTTATGTTTAGTTTTACTCTTATTTTACATTTAGTTTTTATTTTATTTAAGTTTTTTCTCATAGGTTTATTTTATTTTTAGTTTAGTTTAAGTTTTTTTAATTTATTTTAGTTTATTTTTTTATATTTTTTCTATATTTTTAGGTTTAGGTTTAGGTTTTAGTTTAGGTTTTTATTCTATTTTTTATATTTATGTTTAGGTTATTTATTTATTTTATTATTAGGTTTTATTTAGTTTAGGTTTAGTTTTAGGTTTTAGGTTTAGATTTTAGGTTTAGGGTTTTAGGATTTAGGGTTTGAGGTTTAGGGTTTAGGGTTAGAGGTTTAGGTTTTAGGTTTAGTATTTGTTTAGTTTTAGAGGTTTGGGGTTTAACTTGTTTAGGGTTTAGGCATTAGGCTTTAGGGTTTATGGTTTTTATGGTTTAGGGTTTAGGGTTTAGGCTTTGTTTAGGGTTTAAGGTTTAGGTTTTAGGGTTTAAGGTTTCGGGTTAGGGTTAGGGTTTAGAGTTTAGGGTTAGTTTAGTTTTAGGGTTTTTTAGGGTTTAGGTATAGGGTATAGGTATAGGTATAAAGTTTATTTAGTTTATAGGTTTAGGTTTATTAGGTTTAGGGTTTATTAGTTTAAGTTTAGGTTTAGGGTTTATTAGTTTTGGTTTAGGTTTTTTATAGGATTTAGGGTTTAGGGTATATTTTTTTAAGTTATTTAGGTTTATGTTTATTTAGTTTATTTTTTATTTATTTTAGTTTATTTTATTATTTCTTATTACTTAGGTTTATCTTATTTTTAATTTAGTTTAGGTTTATTTTATTTTATTTTTTAGGTTTTAGTTTAGGTTTTAGTTTAGGTTTTATTCTATTTTATTTTATTTAGGTTTAGGTTTATTTATTTATTTTATTATTCGGTTTAATTTAGTTAATGTTTAAGTTTTTAGGTTTTATGGGTTTAGGGTTTAGAGTTTAGGGTTTAGGGTTTAGGGTTTACAATTTTAGGGTTTAGGTTTAGGTTTATGGTTTAGGGTTTAGGTTTATGGTTTAGTGTTTAGCTTTAGGTTTAGAGTTTAGGGTTTAGGGTTTAGGTTTTAAGTTTAGGTTTAGGGTTTAGGTTTAGGTTTATGGTTTAGGTTTAGGTTTAGGTTTATTTTTATGTTTAGGTTTTCATTTTATATTTTAGGTTTAGGTTTTTATTTTAGGTCTATTTTGAAGTTTTATTTTTTTTTTGTTTAGGTTTAGGTTAGTTTTTGGTTTATTTTATTTTATTTATTATTTAGGATTGGGTTTAGGTTTAGGTTTTATTTTTTTAGTTTAGTTTATTTTAGTTTAAGTTTTCTTAATTTTATTTTTATTTTAGTTTAGGTTTTTTTATATTAGGGTTTAGGTTTTATTTTATTTATTTTAGTTTTATTTTATTTTTTTTAGGTTTAGATTTTACTTACTTTTATTTTATTTTATTTTAGTTTATGTTTAGTTTTATTTTATTTTGGTTTTGTATTTTTTAGGTTTATTTTATTGTTTAGTTTAGTTTAGATCTTTATTTATTTTATTTTATTTTAGTTTTTGTATTTTTAATTTTATTTTTATGTTTAAGTTTACATTTATGTTTTTGTTTAGTTTTTTATTTTATTTTATTTTTTATTTTATTTAGGTTGGGGTCATTTATTTTATTTTTTAGGTTTATTTAGTTTAGGTTTAAGATTTTAGGTTTTTTAAGGTATATGGTTTAGGATTTAGGGTTTGTGGTTTTGGGTTTAGGTTTGTAGGATTTAGGGTTTAGGGTTTAGGATTTAGGATTTTGGGTTTAGTATTTAGGATTTAGGTTTAGGGTTTAGTGTTTAGGTTTTAGGTTTAGGGTTTAGGTTTAGGGTTTAGTTTAGGTTAGGTTTGGGGTTTAGGGTTTAGTTTATTTAGTATATTTTATTTTATTTTATGTTTATTTTATTTATGTTTATTTTTTATTTTATTTAGTTTATTTTATTTATTTTGGTTTATTTATTTTTATTTATGTTTATTTTATTTTATTTAGTTTATTTTATTTATTTTGGTTTATTTATTTTAGTTTAGGTTTTATTTTTTATTTTTATTTCATCAACCAAGTAACACAAAAGTTCTTTAAGACACAAGTAATGACATAGATAAAAATTTAGATGGTAAATCAAAACTTTTAAGTCTATTAAAGACATAGTTCCATAGTATTGATCAATTCTTATTTCTCTGTTTAACCACCGAGTTGATCCATCATATCCCGATCTCTCCCTCGCCATCACCACAGTTGTAACCTCCGGCTCCCACCTCCATTTTTTTTACCACCACCTTATCCAGGATCCCCCACCACAAGGTTTCCTTAGCCTCCACTTGGATCGAGTTGATGGTGATGTTATTTGTCAAGGTTTTATATTCTTAGAGTTTAGGTTTAATTATTTTTTAGGGTTTATTTTTTTAATTTATTTGTTATTGTGGGTTTAGGTTTATTTTAGTTTAGGTTAAGGTTTAGGTTTAGGGTTTAGGGTTTGAGTTTATGTTTTTAGGGTTTAGTTTAGGGTTGTTTAGAGTTTATTTTAAGGTTTAGGGTTTTGGGTTTAGGGTTTGGGTTGGGGTTTAGGGTTTAGGTTAATATTTAGTATTTAGGCTTTAAAGTTTAGTTTTATTAGGTTTAGTGTTTGGGTTAGTTTAGGGTTTAAATTTTAGGGTTTATGGTTTTAGGGTTTTTTAGGGTTTATTAGTTTAGGGTTTAGTTTAAGGTTTATTAGGGTTTAGATTTAGGTTCATTTTAGGTTTATTTAGATTTAGTTTAGATCTTAAATAATATTTAGTTAGGTTTTGGTTTTAGTGTTTAGGTTTAGGTTTATAGTTTTAAGTTTAGGTTTAGGTTTAGAGTTTTATTTAAGGTTTAGGTTTAGTTTTGGTTTATTTAGGTAGGGTTTAGTTAGTTTAGGTTTAGGGTTTTAGGTTTAACTTTTAGGTTTAGGGTATAGGTTAAGTATAGGGTTTAGTTTAGGATTATAGTTGTTTAGGTTTAGGGTTTAGGGTTTATAGTTAGTTTTAGTGTTTAGTTTAGGGTTTAGGATTTAGGGTTTTATTTAGGTTTTTTTGTAAGTAATGTAGAGGTTTAGGTTAATTTAGTTTATTTTATTTAGTTTAATTTATTTTTTTTATTATTATTTAGTTTATTTTATTTAGTTTTAGTTTATTTTATTTTAGTTTATTTTTTATTTTATTTTATTTCATTTTATTTTTAGGTTTTAATTTATGTTTTTTTTTAAGGATTAGATTTTATATTTATATTTATTTTAGGTTTATTTTAGGTTTAGGTTTTTTATTTATTTTTCATTTTATTTTATGTTTAGTTTTTATTTTATTTTGTTTTGTATTTTTAGGTTTATTTTGTTTTTTATTTTAGTTTAGGTCTTTATTTTTTTTAGCTTTTATCTTATTTATTTTATTTTTATGTTTAGGTTTACGTTTAGGTTTTAGTTTAAGTTTTTATTTTATTTTATTTTTTTATTTTGTTTAGGTTTGGGTTTTTTTATTTATTTTATTTTTAGGCTTCATTTAGTTTAGGTTTAGGTTTTTAGGTTTTTAAGGTATAGGGTTTAGGGTTTAGGCTTCAGGTTTATAGGATTTAGGGTTTAGGGTTTAGGGTTTAGGATTTAAGGTTTATGGTTTAGGGTTTAGGATTTAAGGTTTATGGTTTAGGGTTTAGGGTTTAGGATTTTAGGGTTCAGGGTTTAGGGTTTGGTGTTACAGGTTTATGGTTAAGGGTTTAGGCTTTAGCATTGGGGTTTATTTAGTTTATTTTTTGTTTATTTTACTTTATTTTATTTTTTTTCTTTATTTAAGTTTATTTTTATTTTTATTTAGTTTAGGTTATTTATTTTAGTTTAGATTTTTTTATTTTTATTTTTGATTTCATCAACCAAGTAACACACCAAGTTTTTTAAGACACAAGCGACATAGGTAAAAAATGTATCTTAGGATATAGACATTTAGATTGACAATTCTTCAATTTCTCTATTCTCAAAATGTCTCCAATAGATCCACCATAATAGGTCTCTCCCTCCCACCACCAGTTGTAACCTCCATTCCTTCACTTTACTGACCACCACCTTTATCCAGACCTGATCCCCCCACCACCATGCGATAGGTCTTTAGCCTCCACCTATCTAGGGAGGTTGATGGTGATGTTTATTTTATTTTAGGTTTTATTCTTTGGTTTAGGTTTAGTTTATTTTTTTTTTTTTTTTATTTTTTTTTAGGTTTAGGTTTAGGTTTAGGTTTAGGTTTATTTTAGGTTTAGGGTTTTAGGTTTGTTTAGGGTTTAGTTTGGGTTGTTTAGGTTATTTATAGTTTTTTAGTTTTTATTTGGGTTTAGTTTTAAGTTTTAAGTTTATTAGTTTAGTTTGGTTTTTTTAGTTTTTTAGTAGGTTTAGGTTTATTTAGCTTATTTAGTATATTGTTTATTTATTTTAGTTTATTTTATGTTTTATTTTTTATTTTTTAGGTTTATTTTTAATTTTTATTTAGTTTAGTTTGTTTATTTTAGTTTTATTCATTTTAGTTTTAGTTTTTTATTTTAGTTTATTTTTTAGGTTCACATTTAAGTTTATACATATTTTTTTAGTTTAGTTTTGTTTATATTTTATTTTTTAGGTTTAGCTTTTATTTTTTATTTCTAGGTTTAGGTTTTTTATTTATTTTTTTAGGTTTAGGTTTTTTATTTTAGTTATTTTTAAGTTTTATTTTTTAGTTTAGGTGTAGGATTATTTTTAGTTTATTTTATTTTATTTATTGTTTATGATTAGGTTTAGGTTTAGGTTTTATTATTTTTAGTTTAGTTTATTTTAACTTAAGTTTTCATTTATTTTATTTTTTATTTTAGGTTTAGGTTTTTTATAAGGGTTTAGGTTTTATTTTTATTTAGGTTTTATTTTTTAGGTTTAAGTTTTTTATTTATTTTTTTATTTATTTTATTTTATTTTATGTTTAGTTTTATTTTATTTTTGTTTGAATTTTGTTTATTTTATTTTTTTATTTTAGTTTAGGTCTTTATTTATTTTATTTTAGTTTTTTATTTTTATTTATTTTATGTTTAGGTTTACATTTATGTTTTAGTTTATGTTTTTATTTTATTTTATTTTTTTATTTTATTTAGGTTTAGGTTATTTTATTTATTTTATTTTTAGGTTTTATTTCATTTAGGTTTAGGTTTTTAAGTTTTTAGGTTTTAAGGTATAGGGTTTAGGGTTTAAGGTTTAGGGTTTAGGTTTGTAGGTTTAGGTTTAGGGTTTAGGGTTTAGGGTTTAGGGTTTAGGTTTAGGGTTTAGGATTTAGGGTTTAGGTTTAGGTTGATTTGGGGTTTAGGGTTTAGTTTATTAGTTTATTTTTTTATATTTATTTTATTTATTTTATTTTTATCTTTATTTAAATTTTTTATTTTTTATTTAATTTAGTTTATTTATTTTGTTTATTTATTTTAGTTTAGAATTTTATTTTTTATTTTGATTAGTAACACAAGTTTTCTAAGACATGATAAAAATATATGTAAATCAAAAACCTCTAGATCTTAGATTCCATTTAGCATCAATTTTCTTTATTTCTTGTTCTCATTAGAACCACCCATCTGAGTAGGATCCACCATATCTCGATCTCTCCTACCACCACCATGGTTGCTTCCATGTTCATCCCACCTCCATTATATCCACCACCTCCATATAGACACCTAGATTTGTATAACCTCGCCTTCACCCATCTAGATCTAGGCTTTATGTTATTGTCAGGTTGCCCATTCTTAGGGTTTAGGTTTACTATTTTTTAGGGTTTAAGTTTATTATTTATTTATTTAGTTATTAGGTTTAGGTTTAGGGTTTTATGGTTTAGGTTAGGGTTTAGGTTTAGTTTAGGATTTAGGGTTTAGGCTTTAGGGTTTTAGGGTTTAGGGTTTTAGTTTAGGGTTTAGGTTTTAGGTTTAGCTTTAGGTTTAGTTTTGAGTTAGGGTTTAGGTTTAGGTTTATGGTTTATACTTTAGAGTTTAGGTTTGAGGTTTTAGGTTTTAGTTTTGGGTTTGGGTTATTTTAGCTTTAGTTTAGTTTTAGGTTTAGTGTTTAGGGTTTAGGGTTAGTTTAGGGTTTGGGGTTTAAGGTTTGGGTTAGGGTTTAGGTTTTAAGGTTTAAAGTTTAGGGTTTAGGGTCTAGGGTTAGTTTAGGGTTTAGGGTTTTTATAAAAAAATTAGTTTAGGTTTATTTAGTTTAATTTTTTTATTTATTTTTATTATTTATTTTTATTTAGGTTTATTTTTTATTTTATTTTGTTTGGTTTATTTATTTTAGTTTAGGTTTTTTATTTTAGTTTATTTTTTAAGTTTAGGTTTAGGGTTTAGGGTTAGGGTTTAGTTTTTTTATTTTTTAGTTTTTTAGGATTAAGTTTTATTTTTTATTTTAGGTTTATTTTTAGGTTTAATTATTTAGTTTAGGTTTCGGTTTATTTAAGTTTTTATTTTATTTTATTTAGTTTAGCTTTAGGTTTAGGTTTAGTTTATTTAGGTTTAGGTTTAGGTTTTATTTATTTGAGTTTATTTTATTTTATTTAGGTTTAGGTTTATTTTATTTTATTTTTTTGTTTATTTTATTTTTATTTTAGGTTTAGGTTTTTTTTTTTTAGTTTAGGGATTGGTTTTATTTTTTATTTATTTTAATGTTTATCTTTTAGGTTTAGGTTTTTATTTTATTTTATTTTAGGTTTATTTTATTTTATTTTTATATTTAGTTTTTATTTTATTTAGAATTTTATTCTTGAGTTTATTTTATTTTTTAGTTTAGTTTAGGTTTTTATTTATTTTATTTTAGTTTATTTTTATTTTTTATTTTATTTTATTTTTAGGTTTAAGTTTAGGTTTTTATTTTATTTTATTTTATTTTATTTATTTTATTATTAGGTTTTATTTAGTTTAGGTTTAGGTTTTTAAATATTTAGAGCTTAAGTTTTAGATTTTTTTTTTATCTTAGGTTAGGTTAGGTTAGGTTTTAAGGTTTAGTTTAGGTTTTATTTTATTAGTTTAGTCTTTAGGTTTATGATTTTTTAGGGTTTAGGGTTTAGTTTGGGGTTTAGGGTTTAGGGTTTTAGTTTTAGGGTTTGATTTAGGGTTTAGGGTTTAGGGTTTAGGGTTAGGGTTAGGTTTAGTTTAGGATTAGTTTTTTAGGTTTTTTTATGTTTAGGGTTTAGTGTTTGGGTTAGGGTTTTATTAAACTAGTATGCTTAGGTTTATTTAGTTTATTTAGTTTATTTTTATTTATTTTGGTTTATTTATTTATTTTTTAATTTAGTTTATTTATTTTTTGTGTTATTTATTTTAGTTTAGGTTTTATTTTAGTTTATTTTAGGTTTAGGTTTAGGTTTATACATATTTTTTAGTTTATTTTATTTTATTTTATTTTTTAGGTTTAGGTTTTATTTTTTACTTTTAGGTTTAGGTTTAGGTTTTAGGTTTTTATTTTAGGTTTAGCTTTAGGTTTTATTTTTTAGTTTAGGTTTAGTTTATTTTAAGTTTATTTTATTTTATTCAAGGTTTAGGTTTAGGTTTAGGTTTTTTTTTTTTTTGAATAGTTTATTTTAGTTTAGGCTTTCATTTATTTTTTTTATTTTAGGTTTAGATTTTTTTTTAGTTTAAGGTTTAGGTTTTATTTTTTCTTTAAGTTTATTTTTTAGGTTTATATTTTTATTTAGTTTTTATTTTATTTTATTTTAGGTTTATTTTATTTTTATTTTACATTTAATTTTTATTTTATTTAGATTTTTTATTTTTAGGTTTATTTTATTTTTTTGTTTAGTTTAGGTTTTTATTTACTATATTTTGATTTAGTTTTTAGGTTTCATTTTATCTTATTTTTACATTTGGTTTAGGTTTAGGTTTAGGTTAAGGTTTAGGTTTTAGTTTATGTTTTTATTTTATTTTATTATTTTATTTAGGTTTAGGTTATTTATTTATTTTATTTTTCAATTTTATTTAGTTTAGGTTTAGGTTTTTAGGTTTTTAGGGTTTAGGATTTAGGGTTTAGGGTTTAGGGTTGTAGGTTTAGGGTTTTATTTTATTTTATTTTTTGGGAAAAAGAGGAAATTTTATTACAAAAGAAAAATTAGGGATAGTTTTAATACTTTATTTTATTTTTTTGGGAAAGAAAATTTTATTACAAAAGAAAAGGGTTAAAGGGATACTCAAGACTCTTAAATAGCTCTGAAGGACCAAAGAAAAATTAACTAATAAAGATAGCAAAAAGCAAAGGATAAATTAAGAAGAACAAAAATCCTTAGCAGTCTCCATCTGAAGAGACATAAGAACAAGTGAAGGAAACCACAAGAAAAACTAAAACAAGATAAACACAAAGAAAAGAAAATAAATAAAGATAAAGAGAATGGAAAGAAAGAAAAAGGCTCATTTTCATAAAAAAAAATAGAACACTTAGGTTATATGTTTTAGTTTATGTTTAGGTTTACTTTAGTTTATTTGTTGATTTTTTTTAGGTTTAGGTTTAGTTTAGTTTATTTTAGGTTTAGGTTTAGGTTTTATTTATTTTAGTTTAGGTTTAGGTTTATTTATTTTAGGTTTAGGTTTATTTTATTTTTTTATTTTAGGTTTAGAGTTTTTTAGTTTAGGCTTAGGTTTTATTTTTTTTTTATTTATTTTTCATTTTTTTTATTTTAGGTTTATTTTTTTTGGTTCAAGTTTAGGTTTTATAGTTTTATTTTATTTTATTTTTTAGGTATAATTTATTTTTATTTTAGGTTTAGTTTTATTTTATTTTGATTTTTTATTTTTTTTTAGTTTAGTTTAGGTTTTTTTATATACATTTAGGCTTTAGGTTTTATTTAGGGTTTAGGGTTTAGGTTTTAGGCTTATTTTTTTAGGGTTTAGTGTTTTAAGGTTTAGGTTTAGTTTTGTGTTTGTAGGGTTTAGGGTTTATGTTTTAGGTTTTGGTTATTAGTTTAGGTTTAGGATTTTGGTTTTAATAGAGAACAAATTTTATTCAACATTTATTTTTTTGATTTTAGTAAGACCATGTTTTCTAAGACATAGTGACATAGATAAAATATAGCAAATCAAAACCCATTAGCTAGGTTTATATTATAGCGGATCAGATTGGCCATTCTTTAATTTCTAGTTTAGAACCACTATCTAATGGATCCACCATCATATTGATTCTCCCTTCACCATTTGTAGTTTAGTGTGATTCACCATCTTTTAGGGTTTTAGGTTTAGGGTTTAAGTTTTTTAGGTTATAGGGTTTAGGATTTGGGTTTTAAGTTTAGAGTTTAGGTTGGTTTAGGGTTTTGTTTTTTTTCTTAAGAGAATAAATTAGATTCAACATTTCTTTTTTTCAATTTCATAGTAACACACAAGTTTTTTCACAAGTGACACTAGAGATAAAAATGAGCATGCATAGAGAAAATCAAAACCCTCATAGAACCATCTCTACTTTATTCCATAGTAGCGGTTTTTATTTCTCAGTTCCCATACCACACCTCAGTGGCGATACCTCCATATCCAGATCTTTGATATCACTTCCTTTGGCTTCAGTTGTTAGACTAGGAGTCTAGTTGATGGTGATGTTAACCATCAGGTTAGATTCTTAGGGTTTAGGTTGGGTTTAAGTTTATTAGGTTTCAAGGTTTAAGTTTATTTTTAAAATTATTTAGTAACTTTAGGTTTAGGTTTAGGGTTTGGGGTATAGGGTTTAGGGTTAAAGTTTAGGGTTTAAGGTTTATTGTTTAAGATTTAGGGTTTAGGGTTTATGCTTTTAGGGTTTAGAGTTTAGGGTTAAGGTTTAGGATTTAGGGTTGAGGGTTTTTTAGTGTTTAGGGTTTAGGGTTTAGCGTTTAACATTATAGCTTTAGGTTTTATGTTTTAGGGATTAGGGTTTAGGGTTTAGGGTTTAGGAATTTTTTTTTAAAAAAAGTAACTATAATGTTAAGTTTAGGTTTATTTAGTTTATTTTTTATTCATTTTAGTTTATTTTATTTCATATTTTTATTTAAGTTTATTTTTTAATTTTTATTAGTTTAGTTTATTCATTTTAGTTTATGTTTTATTTATTTTATTTTTTATTTTATTTTGGTTTAGGTTTTATTTATTTATTTTATTTTTAAATTTTATTTAGTTCAGCTTTAGGTTTTTTTGCTTTTTAGGGTTTAGGGTTTAGGATTTAGAGTTTAGAGTTTAGGGTTTACGACTTATGGTTTTGGCTTTTCTTTGGGTTTAGGGTTTAGGTTTAGGGTTTAGGTTTTTTAGGGTTTAGGTTTAGGGTTTACTATTTTTATTTAGGTTTAGGGTTTAGGGTTTTTTTTTATTTAGGGTTTAGGTTTGGGTTTTAGGTTTTGGATTGATTAGTTTAGGCTTTAGGGTTTTAGTTTTTTTAATTTAATAGAACAAATTATTCAATATTTGTTCTTTTAGATTTGATCAACCAAGTAGGTTTTTTTATGCGATGATATATATAAAATGAGCACATTTAGAGCCAATGAAAACCTTAGAACCATCTTTAGACACATTTCCATAGCGTAGATGATTTATGGTTCTTCAACTTCTCCAATTTAGAACCGACCTCTGGTTGGGATCCACCATCATATGATCTCCTCACACCACATTTGTAACCTCCATTGCTTCTGCCTTAACCAGCTTTGACCACCACCTCCATACCACCAGACCTATCCCCACCTCATTTGCGATAGGCCTCGCCTTTGCCTCCACTAGATCTAGGTGATCTGTTTGATGGTGATGTTTGTCAAGGTTACTCATTCTTAGGGTTTTGGTTAAGGTTTAGGTTTATTAGGTTTTAGGGTTTAGGTTTATTTTTAAATTTATTTAGTTAATTTAAGTTTAGGTTTAGGGTTTGCAGTTTAGGGTTTAGGGTTTTAGGGTTTATGCCTTTAGGGTTTAGGATTTTTTTTCTAAATTAAGTAAACCGATAGGTTTAGGTTTATTAAGTTTATTTTTTATTTATTTTAGCTTATTTTATTTTTTATTTTTATTTAGGTTTATTTTTTATTTTTTATAGTTTAGTTTATTTAATTTAGGTTTCTTTATTTTAGTTTATGTTTTTTATTTTAGTTTATTTTTTAGGTTTAAGTTTATTTTTTAGTTGAGTTTTTTTTATTTTATTTTTTAAGTTTAGGTTTTATTTTATATTTTTAAGTTTAGGTTTAGGTTTTTATTTTATTTTTTAGGTTTAGCTTTTAGGTTTATTTTTAGGTTTTATATTTAGTGTAGGTTTAGGTCTAATATTTGTTTATTTTATTTTATTTTATTTAGTTTAGGTTTAGGTTAAGTTAATTTTAGGATTACGTTTATGTTTTGTTTATTTTAGATTAGTTTATTTTAGTTTATGTTTGGCTTTATTTTCTTTTGTTTATTTTATTTTTAATTTAGGATTTGGTGTTTTTAGTTTAACGTTTAAGTTTTATTTTTTATTTATTTTTAGATTTGAATTTAAGGTTTAGTATTTAGGTTTATGTTTTTATTTAGTTTTTATTTTATTTTAGGTTTATTTTATTTTTAGTTTATGTTTAGTTTTTATTTTATTTAGGTTTTTTATTCTTAGGTTTAATTTATTTTTTAATTTAGTTTAGGCTTTTATTTATTTTATTTTAGTTTATTTTAATTAGTTTATTTATTTATTTTAGGTTTAGGTTTAGGTTTTAGTTTAGGCTTTTATTTTATTTTATTATTTTATTTTATTTAAATTTAATTTATTTATTTTATTTTTTTGTTTTTATTTTGTTTAAGTTTAAGTTTTTAGGTTTTTAAGGTTTAAGGTTTAAGGTTTAGGGTTTAGGGTTTGGGTAGGTTTAGTGTTTTAGCTTTAGGGTTTATGGTTTATGGGTTAGTTTATGGATTAGGTTTAGTTAGGTTTAGGGTTGGTTTAGGGTTTAGGGTTTAATGGTTTAGCTTTAGGGTTTAGGTTTTAAGTTTAGGGTTTAGGGTTTAAGTTTAGTTTTTAGGGTTTAGGTTTATAATTTAGGATTTTATAGTTTAGGGTTTAGTTAGAGTTAGAGTTAGAGTTTTAGGTTTAGGGTTTAGGTTTAGGTTTAACATTTAGTTTTAGCTTATGTTTTAGGTTTTAGTTTAGGATTTAGGGTTTAGGTTTCATGGTTGTAGGTTTAGAGTTGTAGGTTTAGGGTTTAGGGTTTATGCTTAGTTTTATGGTTTAGGGTTAAGTAAATTGGTAGGTTTAAGTTTTTGTAGTTTATTTAGTTTATTTTTTATTTATTTTATTTGTTATTTTAATTTAGGTTTATCTTTTATTTTTATTTGGTTTAGTTTCTTTAGTCTTAGTTTAATTATTTTAGTTTAAGTTATTTATTTTAGTTTACTTTTTAGGTTTAGGTTTATGTTTATTTTTTAGCTTAGTTTTATCTTTTTAGGTTTAGGTTTTATTTTTTATTTTTAGGTCTAGGCTTAGATTTTTATTTTATTTTTTTAGTTTGAGATTTTAGGTTTTTATTTTAGGTTTTTTTTAGGTTTTCTTTTAATTTAGGTTTAGGTTTATTTTTTATTTATTTTATTTTATTTAGTTTAGGGTTTAGGTTTGGTTAATTATAGGTTTAAGTTTAGGTTTTATTTATTTTAGTTTAGTTTATTTTAATTTAGGTTTATATTTATTTTATGTTTAGTTTTTTCTAATTTAGGGTTTAGATTTTATTTTTTATTTATTTTTAGGTTATATTTTTTGGTTTATCTTTTAGGTTTAGATTTTTATTTAGTTTTTATTTTATTTAGGGTTTTGTGCCAGCATCCTTCAAGATCTTTGATGATAGTGGGAACCACGATAACTCATTGCACACTTTAGTGTCTGCAGGTATGCTCCTCTTAGCCTTTTGTTAGCACTCTAAGGTGCATTTGATTGGTGTTTAAGCTAATGGTTTGGTGATGACTTTCTTGAGTTGGAGCACCTCTTCATCAAGAGGTTTTAGAGCTCAACAGAGAGGGTGAGGCGACCTCATTGTAGAAAAATAACCTGAGTTCCTTGTTGATTATATTCTCGGTGGCATAAACGACCATGAAATCTGAACCATTGTCAGAACAACATGCCATTGAGATTCTTCTCAAGAATATCCATGGCTCCTTCATATTTAAGGGCTTTACCATCATATTTGAGAGATTAATCAACAACAAGCCTACAAGATAAAGCAGGTTGCCCTTTCACCAATCATCTAGGCCCAAGCCAGAAGAATTGAGTGGATGGGGAAGCAACAACGAGGTGAGAGAGCTCGGTGACCTCCTTTGCCACCTCCTCTTCCACCACCTGGCCATCACCACCCTGCCACAATGATCATTTCCACTACCTCCTAGCCTACGGTGCAATTCATATTCACCACCATACTTTCACTCTTGCTAATAGATTGAATACATATTCATTGAGGGAGGTAGTGGGAAAATCTTTAAGAATCTCTAAAGCGACTTTCGGTTAAGAGGCTAATGGAAGTGAGCAAGTCGATGTTCTTAGCTATTACCTACCATGATTATGTCTTAAAGAAATGTATCACATTTAAGGACTAGCTTGGGGTTAGAACCATTGTTATCCCAAGAATACTTGACAACCATCCAGTTATTAGAGTAATCCTTGGGGATACTTGCGATCCTTTAAGACGAAGGTTAGGATATCTCCCCATCTTGAACCTCTAGAAGATCATTTCTAATAGGATAGTCGGTAGCACAACCACCATTGTCGAGTAATCCCTCCCACGCTTTAGCTCCTCTTCTACCAGCAAGAGTGTTGTATCTACAAATAATGGCATTAAATCCCTTAGTCCCTTTTGATTTATATCATGTACCTCCACCCAAAAGAAATTAATGAAGAAATCGATAATACTTATATATATTGTCTACTGATGCTCTTGATTTTATTCCTATTGAAAGCTCTGAGTCTAAATAAAAATAAAAGCTATAGTAGTTTTGATTTTTCCTTTTGATTGAGTACTATCCTTCTCAGTGTCAATTTACCTCTTGAGATTGACTTGAGTCAAGCGTATGAGGATCCCAAGGAGAAGCTATAGGTATGCGATGAGAAGGTAGAACTTTCACAAGCTCATCATTCCAGTGGGTCACCAAGTTAACACCGCGGTGGCAAAGTTCTACCTCCAGGGTAGCCCTCCATAAGATGCTCCACATAGATAATCTTGTGGAGGCCAAGCGAGTTGATTACAATGTCTAGCTCACCTTAGAAAGTTTCCAGCTAAGTTAAGCATATACGACACCCTTGTCTTATCCAAAGAGATAAGAGAATCTCTAATCAAGGCCTTACTTGATCTAGAGATATGCTTAGCTCATCTGACCACTACTAAAGGTGAGGCATGCCACTCGAAGGACATCTTAGGAGTTATATTCAATGATGATGACTTACTCAAAGGATTGGTTGTATTTGGAAAATCAATTGGGAAAGTTCAAAGAAAATACTTATTTTTGGAATCCAAATGAAATAAGCAGGATACAAGGAGGCCTAATGAGCATTCCAATCTATCTTATGGTTTGGTTTTATAATTTTGAAGTTGAGGAGATTTATATGTTTTGAGTTAAAATTTAATTAGATTATGGATTATAATCCACCCACAAGGTTGTGGGAATACCTAGAGGTGATGATTTATGCTCATGGCGAAGAAAAGCGACCACCGGATCCTAATATAGGGGCTTTGTAGAGAGCAGAGACCTAATCTAAGCAGTGGACATGGGGTTTACCTCCATAGAGAGAATAAATTGTAGAAGACTTGCTGGGTGGTTCTAGCTAACTCCTCATATGATTTTAAAACCATGTAGTGATTTTATGGATTGCAAGATAAGGGTAGTTATTAGAAAGAGACTAAAGTCTAAAAATACTTCGTAAGAGATTAGAGCATGAGTGGTATGAGCATATGACTTAATTTATAGATGCAAAAATCTTTTCAAATTTTATTTCATTTTAGACACATCATTTTGATAGAGGCTTTTAGATTTCTTATGTCTATATGCATGAGAAAATAGGTTATGAGTTAAATCAGCTAGAAGAAGGTGTTCTCCACCACAAGGGATGCCCTCATGAGTCAAGCATTCATTTATAGTGCAAGGATGGAGATCTTTCATGTTCAAGAGAGAAAGAATATGCATGCATGATATGAAACATACAACCATATAGCTAAGGGGTTGCTAAATCTTTTAATTATCTTATTTAGGCCTTAGGCTTTATGATGAGGTTATGAGTTGTTTAAAATTTTAGTTATGAGTGATTAGTTGGGTAGAAAAGTTATTTTTATCCTAAGAGCCTAATCGTTTCCAAGCCACACATTAAAGCATCAATCATTTAAGAATCTATGAAAGCATGTCATCCTAATGCATAATGTAAATATAACATCAAACAATTATATAAACTATCATAAAGAATAAAATGTGATGGTCGGGTATCTGCACGAAGTGATAAAAGATAGGTAAACCCACCCTAACACATTTGAAAGAATAATTATAATTGTATTAAATGCTATGGGGGTCTTCTTTCTTCATATCTCCATTTTTGATTTGGTTCTTTCTTTGATTTGGATGCTTCTTGCATTAACGACATCACAGGGTACCCCAAGACAAAGCCTTCTGACCACTGCTCATCCTAATCCTCCATAGCACTAATTCTAATTTGTATTGCAAAAATTACATTTATGTGGGAAAGTAAATCTAACTACACCTGAAAAATAGAGGTTAGCTAAATATACATATAATCTCAACCAGTTGTATTTATAATTTAGACTTAGCACCACATGGGTAAAAGCCCTATCTAACTTGGATAATGCTTAAGGATTTAAGTAACCTATAAAAGGAGCATTCACATTTTTTTAAGCATACTTTAAGTATAATCCCATGAATAAAACATGATTAGGCTAAAATTGGCCTATCATTTAGTCTACAAAGCATACACACTAACATCCAATCTAAAATAATACATCATAAAATAAAACATATACATCACATCATCTAACTTAGAGCTAGAAGTGGTGACTTAATTCTAATATGTGTATTAAGGCTTGTGTGGTAAGTCTTGTTAGGCATTAGTGTTGTATTTTCTAATTGTAGAAGGATTCAATTTAACATAAAAGGTTGATTTCACTTGAAGTAGTTTAATTTGTGTTTTCTTTTGTTTCATTTGATTACACTTAGAAACTAACTATTATAAAGAGAAGAAAAGAGGATTGCCCTCTTTCATTCCAACCTTAAGTCACTTTCTAAAGTATATTTTTTGATTTAGTTCTCTTTAGTGAATGGCTTATTAAATGATTTAATTAATCCTAAGTTTAGGTTCACTTTAAGTAATCCTATTCAAAATGAATGGCATCTTAAGATTAATTTAATTGAATTACTACCACATGACAAATATTAAATCATTCCTTTCCATCACATGTAACATGCATATGATTTAATCCTAAGTGTATCTATACATGTAACATATTTTAGGACACTTAAACAATGAATGTATGTGTATGTTTAGAATTTATATATTTTTTTGATTGAATTATTTAAACATATTAATTTAGAACTTTATCAAAATTCTTATACAAAAATGACATAAGAATTAAATTTAATAGTCATGTGCCATTATTAAACTAGGAAGTGAAGTAGTCAAATGACCTCCTTGGAATAACTAAACCTTATTCTCGGGATGTCTACTATATAACCATTTGCATTCAAATGTATGTAAATTCATATACATAAAAATAGGAAGTAACCTCTAAATCATAAGGCTAATTAATTCAACCACTTAGTCAATTATGAATGCATGAAATTTTAATGTAAAATGGGATTTTCATTCACTATTCACTTATACATATACATGTACAAAGATATAAGCAAGTAAGTGTCATTGTTAAAAGTGAGGTAATCAAATGACTTGGGGCTAACTAAAGCCTCATATTCTTGGGATGTCCATACTATATACTTGCTTTTCTTGGACACACTTGGATGTATACATAAATGAGAGAAAGAAAATAATGCAAACTTTGTATATTTTGTTTGATTGAATCATTTATATATATGAATTAAAGCTTTATCCACATTCAAATGTTGAAATACATAAGATTTAAATCAAATGGGTATGTGTCATTATTAAACCGAGTGAGGTAATCAACCTCCTTGGGGCTAAAGCCTCGTGTTCCCAAGATGTCTATATACCCATTACGATTCAATCTTATATAAATCAACACATGAATAGAGAAAAGAAAACTTGACATTAATACACTTAAGCTATAAGCACATGCATTTTTTTATCTATTTATAACTAGCATCATAATAAATATTATTATTCAGTTATAAGCTTTTGAAAAACATTTGGATTTAATAGTGATATACATATATTAAATTAACATACAAGCTTACATAAAGGAAATCTATTTTATTTTACTTGATTTTGAAAATATGGATGCATGAATTCAAATGACATACCAAATTTAACATGATTGGAAGAAAATATAAGCATGTGATTCATTCAACCAAACTAATTATTTATTGGACTATCAAATCTTCTTTATTAATTAATTTTATTTGATTTGAAGAAAGAGAAAGAGATCATTTTTTGATTCCAACATTTGTAATTGTAATTTTAAGAAATATAATTAAGTTGATTTTATGGGTTAATTAAGTTGAAGTCTTAATTTGATGAATTATTACTTTACTATGTCACCTAGTAATTAACTAAATAATTATGAGCCAACATGATATGATGGAAAATGAACTTGTAATGATCTAGGAAATAAAGAGGCAATTGGCTCATGATTAATAGATAATTAGATTAAGGACTTAAATTACTCTTATGGTTTTCCACACATATGGACTAACCATAATTTCATTAAACTCCTTTTGGGTTATTAAACACAAAGATCTACATGATTTAATTAATTAAGGTCTAATGTGATTATGATTTCAATTTGATTAAGTGATTTATTAATTGGTTAAATCTTAAATTTCATTTTAAAAGGGTGAATGATGGAAGGAAGGTTTATTCCTTGTTCACTTACTATTGAATGATTAATAAACTTTAATAAATTCATTACTATTCAAGTGATTAATTTATTAATTAACTTAAAGAGTAGTTAAGATTTAATTAGTCAATTTTCTAATTAAGTGAGCAATAAAGTCATCCCATTAAATTAACCAACAAAATTTGGGATTAATTGCTCAAGTAATTAAGGAGTAATTAAGTTAATAAATTTTGCAATTAAATCCTTGATTAAATCATAATTAATGTTCAAAATTGATTAAGATCATTTTTAATTAATTCTCCTCTAAAATACCTTTAAAATGAGTATTTATTTGCATTTTTATTTCTCTATTATTTTTATGATTTTCTTGAAGTTTAAGCCATTAAAATGATTAATTAAGCTAATTAAACTAGTCATTGGCCATGACATCTTGACGTGCGCTTTCCATGGCATCCGCGATTGGCTACTTAAAACTTAGCATACTACGTGCGGTGGCGGTGATGATTTCTGTCCACCATCGATCTGATCGGCTATGATTAATTTCACAGCTTAATAGGATTAAATCAAATTGATCTAGAGGATCTAATCATGACTGTCCATTTTGATCACACAGAATGGATGGTGTGTGATCTAACATCACGTGAGTGAGGGAGAATGAAGTCCGTTCACCATTGTTCACTTGATCTAAGTTTACTTGAGCTCAGATCAACTCTAAAAGGATCCCACACCTTCACGACATCAATCAGATGGGTTCCAATGGTCAAGATCACATGAGATGCAAGTTTTTTTCAAAAAGCTCCAACCCATTTTTGCCTAAGGATCAGTTTTGGAAGCATTCCTTACCAGAGGTGAAGACTGATAGCTCAAACAACTGAGGAAGCTTCATATAGTAGAAATGAAGCCCTGTTGGCGATATTGGATCAATTCCTCAATTCACTAAGTCCATGAACTAATGATTTAGAGCTTGGCTTTGATCGAAGTCCCACCTCTAGTGCTCGAGAAGCTTGGGAGATGATTCATTCTTAGTCGATGAGCTTTATGGAAGGTGCATGCAAAGTTAATTTGAGTTTGATGGAAAAATGGGGAAGTTTAGGTTGGAAATGGGAGTGTACTATTTCAGGACCAACGAGAATGGCATTTTTTTATCGAAGAACAAGCATGAGAGCTTATGGAATGGCTTTAGCGGCTCATCTTAGGTAGCTAGAGCTTTAAGGAAAGGTTTTTGTGTGTTTGAGTGGAAATGATGGGGTGTATACCCTGCTTCATCTTGATCAGATGGTGGGATCAGGTTTGGCTTCTAGTGACCATTCAGCCATCTTAAGGAGTCATGGGTGGTAGGGAGGAGGTGAGTTGGCTCAGCTTGGTTGGTTGAAGGTGTGGAGGTGGTACAGGAGGAATCATGGGTGTCCTATGGGTTTCATATGCTCCAATGGGAGGGGAGGTGATTTCATCTCCCATGGGTCATGGTGACCAACAACCACCCAGGTTGAGCGGTGTCAAGGTGCATGTGGTGAAAATTTTATATATATCTCCACCTTCATCTATCCCCCTTTTCTTTTTAAGGAAAATAAGGATAAATAAAAATAGAAATATATATATAAAATAAGCCTTGTGGGATGCCATGCAAATCTGTAGATGTTCTTATTAGGGTGATTGGGTACGACATTGAAGAAAGGTGTACTATCTCAGATAAAGTCATCCTACAATGGTCCTAATCACCTCAAAGGACTCTTGGACTATGGGTCTTTGGAATGTACCGAGGTTCTTCCCCACTTTACATGGAAAATAGTAGGGTTTATTTTAAGCAGGGTTCACTAAGTTCCTACGGTGAGCCCCATTGTTAATTACTTCCTAAGGAACAAGATTCCTTAGGAATACTCTTGATTAAGGTAAGTGATTATTATCTCCAGAGATTTCAAAAGCTAGGACTATTAATCGATTGATTTATTTTTAGAAAGTCAAGTGGGATCAATCAAGAGGAGTGAGTTCTTATCAAAGCAAAATGAAAACAAGTAGGGGGTGCTTAAGATACTAGGAAGACTAATAAGCACCCCAAACTATCCTATGGTTGGGTTTTACATTTTTGAAACTGAATTGTTTTATTTGAGTTGAATTTTTATTAGAATGCTGAGGCTTATAATTCTATGATATAAGGTTACGAAAATGCCTAAGAGGTGAGGATTTATGCTCGTAGCCCACAGGGAAGTAGCTACCCTTGAACCTAAATCTGGGGAGCTTTGGCGAGGGCCAAAAGCATGACCTAAATCTAAGGAAAAAATGGGCATTTGGTTTACCTCCACAAGAGAGGATAACCCACTTGACTGGTGGACATACAACTTCCTGGGGGTGGCCCCCAACTTGCTCCTCCTATAATTTTAAAATATGTAGGCAAGTCAAATACTTTTACAAGATATCTAAGATTTTATTTATTTAGAAAGAGACTAAGTTCTTAAACACACTCCCTAAGAGGCTAGATCATGTAGGGCATGCTTTAATGACTTAAATCTAATGCAAATTTTGTTACATTTTATTTTTATTTTGGATAATCAATTTGACATAGGCTTTAGGATTTATTTGTTTAATGCCAGAAATTAGATTATGGGCCAAAATCAAGATAAGGAGGTGTGCTTCCACCATGGCTCTCACATGTCCAAGTTCCGCAAGGTGGAAGCCCTCCAATCAAGAGTGAAAAAATATGCTTTTTATGCATAATGTTAGAAAAGTAAGACACCATCCAGTTAAGGGGCTGTTAATTCTTTTATCTTATTTTATTACCTAAGCTTTAGGTGAGGTTATGAGTTATTTATTTTTAATTTGAGTTGTTTAATTAAAAAATTTATTTTCCTAAGAGCCTAATCGTCATCTAGGCCATACATCAAAGCAAGGAATAAACTAAGAAAAGATGTCATCTTAATGCATAAGTTAAACAAACATCAATCAATTTATAAAGATAGGTAGGGATAAATGACCAAAATGAACTAGGTTTGGAGATGGAGGAGGATCAAAGTATGAGGGGGAATCATATACAGAGGAGGTTTTTGATTTGGATGAGGAGGGCTTTTGTGACTCCATTGATAGTACCTGAAAATTAAAATGAATGTTATCTTAGTATGGCTAATATAAATCATCCGTAGATAATATGTCTAGCTACTGAAATATCCATAGATAAATCACTAAATTCCTATATGATAATTTGTTTTATCAACTAAGGTGGCCTATATTCTGTAGCTTTTACATCTCTCTTTGGGTACTTAGTCACTCGGGATAAGAAATCTGTAAGAAAATTTCCTTTAATATGCTCGAATGTAACATTATCACTATTTCCTTCAATGGTAGTTATAAAATTTTCCCATCTCTTGCTATAAAATTTCTTTTCATTTTTATTTTGGACAATAGCTTTATGAATAGTAAAATCTTTCTATAAAAATAATTTGAAAGCATGCATTGCATTTATCACTCATAATATTTCATAGTCTATTTCTATTTCAGGTTGTATTAACCCACCACGCTTCTCAGCGTAACTCTGATTCCTATTGGGCTGGATATGTGTACTAATGGCTAAATCATATTTAGTCAGTGGAATGGGGCCATTCATGCTAAGCATAAGATTTAATCCTAATATAAATTCTTTATTAGGTGCAGAATGCACAAGAATTGTAGGTAATATATAACGGTCAGTAAGAGTTATGGTCTCATAATCAATGAAAAATTGAATATCACTAGTTATGAGACATGTATCAAATGATAATGTATGAGAACCGGCCAGATGTGTGGTAGTATTGGTAGGGTGGAAATTTATGAATAGTGGTAAGAGATTCCTAGGTATTAACGCTTGAATGATGATTGCAAGTCTAACCTCAGATGTGAGTTTTATCATTACAGCCAGTAATGAGGTTGTTTTAGTTACCATCATATTTGATTGGTTTCGCTAAATCAATTTTATTAATTTCTACCATATCTTCAGGATCTCTAATATCCTCTTCTGGATTACCATTATTTTTTTACTAATATCACTGTTATCTTGATCAGAGATAGTAGGTGATTTAGATGAAGTGCTTTTTTCTTTTATTGCTATTTTTAATTTTCTGATTTGAGATCTGATCATTTGTTTATCTTTTTTATATTTTTCCATAAACTCCTTATGTTGAACCGCGTGGATTTTTCCTATGTCTAAATTGATCTTTCCCAAACTATTTGCTATATCAATGGTTTCTTTAATTCGTTCTACTGGTTCTATAGTCCCCTTATCGTTATAATCAGTATGGGATGTTTCTGGCTTATAAGATCTTTTTGGATCATCATCGTCTCCTAATTCCTTATTTGCCTTAATTTCCTCAACTATATATTGGGAATCTATTGTCTTCCAATCAAACATTTGATTTGACTTATTCTCATAGGCTAATTCGAAATTATATCTATTTTGTAATTCTGAATAGGATGTTTTCATACTAAAGACATAATCTTGTAACTCTTCGTATGTCTGGATTTGACTGAAGTCAATTTCTTCCATTATCTATGTTTTTCTTCTAATTCAGATTGAATAGATTCCAAATCATCATCTGATTCATGCTTATTTTGTTTTCATGATAATCGAAAATCTCATATTAGCCCATCTTGATATTAGTGATGTACTTTCTGGGAATTAAAATAGGTTTATCTAGAAATGAGTGTAAATTCCATTCAGTGCCTGCATATATATCAGGACTAAATTTTTTACCTTCTATAGCACGAATTCCTTGACTTGCTAACATTAATTCTAATGCTTCATTATTTAATTTAAACTTAACATTTGAATGTTCTTGCATTTTACCTATAAATCCTGTGGTAATTCGTAGATTTAAAGATCCAGATACCATATTATATCCTTTAGTTTTAATACCGATCTGCAGATGCTGTATACATTCTTTGGTATCCATAATAAAATTTGGAATAAAATATATGATAGCACCATTATCATTCATATCTATTTCAAAAGATCCTATAATTGATTTGGATAAATCATTCCATCTGTTATCAAAGAGGATGACTAACGCTTTTGTCCCTAAATTTTTTCTATGCAATCCTTTAATTCCTAACATTACTAATCCAATATGCATCTGGGACATCTTTTGTTGTCTAATTGTTTCCCAATTTGATTTTAAGATTATGGGTAAACTCATTTGGTCAATATCCAAACACAGACTTTTGTTGGATAATGTTTGTATGATTGAAGATTTTGATAGTATTGAAGTGTCATACATTTTCTTTTTAATATTGATTAAATTTAATTTTCCATTATTGAATCTATCTAATTGTGACTCAATATCTACTATTTCAGATATCGTTCTATCAGAGGTTGGTGATTTCTTCTTAAATAAGGTTAAAGGTCCTTGATTACTCACCATATTTTATAACATTTAGATTTCGTATAGATTTACAACAATTTTAGAGGTTTAGGGTTTAGGGTTTTAAAATTTAAAATTTAAGTTTAGGTTCGTTTAGGTTCTTAAATTAAAGATTCAAGTTCGATTCGATTCGGATTCAATTTTAAGATTCAGATTCAGATTCAGATTCAGATTCAGATTCAGATTCAAATTCAGATTCGATTCAGATTCAGATTCAGAATTCAGATTCAAAATTCAAAATTCAGAATTCAGAATTTAAAATTTAAAATTCAAATTCAGATTCAGATTCAGATTCAGATTCAGGAGATTCATTCAGATTCAGATTCAAGATTCAATTCAATTCAGATTCAAAATTCAGAGATTCAGAATTCATTCAGATTCAAATTCAGATTCAAAATTCGATTCAAATTTTCAATTCAAAATTCAAGATTCAAAATTCAGATTTATTTCAGATTCAAAATTTAAAGATTCAAGATTCAGATTCAGATTCAGATTCAATTCAAGATTCAGAGATTCAAATTCAGAATTCGATTCAGATTCAAGAATTCAGATTCAAATTCAGATTCAAAATTCAGAATTCAGAATTCAGAGATTCAAAATTCAGATTTAAAATTCAGATTCAAATTCAAAATTCAGATTCAAATTCGATTCAGATTCAAATTTAAAATTCAAGATTCAATTCGATTCGATTCAGATTCAAATTCAATTCAAATTCAGAATTCGATTCAGATTCAAATTCAGAATTCAGATTCAGATTCAGAATTCAGATTCAAATTCAGATTCAAATTCAGATTCAAATTCAGATTCAGAATTCAAATTCAGAATTCAGATTCAGATTCAAATTCAAATTCAAATTCAAATTTAAATTCAATTTATTTTAAATTCGATTTAAATTCAATTCGATTCAGATTTAAATTCGATTCTTTAAATTCAGGTTCATTCATTCAGATTCGATTCAAATTCAGGTTCAGGTTCGATTTAATTCAGATTCAGATTCAAATTCATTTAATTCATTCAGATTCAGATTCAGATTCAGGTTCAGATTTAAAATTCATTCAGATTCAGATTCAATTCAGATTCAGATTCAGATTCAGATTCAAATTCAGAATTCAGATTCAGAATTCAAAATTCAGATTAAAATTCAGATTCAGAATTCAGAATTCAATTCAGAATTCAAATTCAAAATTCTAAAATTTAAATTCAGATTCGATTTAGATTCGATTCGATTCAGATTCAGATTCGGATTCGATTCAGATTCAGATTCAGATTCAAATTCAGATTCAATTCGATTCAGATTCAGATTCAATTCGAATTCAGAATTCAGATTCAGAAATTCAGAATTCAAATTCAAATTCAGAATTCAAA